>JAXIVJ010010099.1:2500-48579 GCA_036785665.1 Chirona hameri
CGTCCACCAAACCACGGGTACCGTCCACCAAACCACGGGTACCGTCCGCCAAACCACGGGTACCGTCCACCAAACACGGGTACCGTCCACCAAACCACGGGTACCGTCCCGCCTTTACGCCCTATTTCCGCCGGCCCGGTCGCAGACGGTTCGAGTTACACGCTGCTTCCGCCATCTTTCCGCCATCGTGGCGAGTATTGACTGTGGGGTGACGAAGGGCCCCCTACCCAGACTATCTTGTTTGTCTATGTGACGGCGGCACCCAGTACCACCCTGACCAGTCGAAGAGCGCGGTGACCTATCCTGATGTGACGGTGGCACCCGGTACCACCCTGACCAGTCGAGAGTGCGGTGACTTATCCTGATGTGACGGTGGGCACTCGGTACCACCCTGACCAGTCGAGAGCGTGTCGCCGCCCCCACACCCCACCTACACCGGCGACACGGTCACGCACAGTACCTACCCATTACCTGACCACAGGCCCCATGCAGTGTTGGCTCGCAGGTCTGACAGAAGGTGTGAGGAAGGGGGGCCGGCTGAGACGCCCCGCAGCGCTACTGAATATCTCCACCGGATCGGCACGAGGTCACCAGCGTGAGTGCCGATCACGTCACAGACGTATCAAACCACCAACACGACGTACTAATGTACACCTTCACTGGCGAATAGCCCGCCCACCACGGCAATCTTGTAGGTCAAGAACCAGCCCAAAAACCAACCACAAGAACCTGGGTTCGCACACTGGCGGATCCAGAACGGTGTGTGTATGTGGGTGTGGGCGTGGGTGGGGGGCACGGGTGGTTTGGGGAGCCAAATCCCCAAAAGTCTCACACAATTCTGGAAACTCATTGGATTTCGCTTGCTTATACATTTTATTTGATAGCTGATTTAAAACCAACCTTACTTAGTAAAAGTTCCTTAAATTTTCTTCTATGTCAGGAAATGTGTCAATTTTGCGCCGATTTCAGGCGGTGGGGGCATGGCCCTTTGTCCCCCCCCTGGATCCGCCAGTGGGTTTCGCAGTGAATCCGATCAGCCCAGCAGTTGTTCCAGTGGCTGCTGCCCGCGTCGGTCACTCCCCCGCGCCGAGGTGTGTTGGCTGCGGTCCCCTCTCTGTCGTGCGTCCACGTTGACCCACCGATCTACGTATCCTCCCAAATCTGCCCGATTTCAGAGCGGCGTGGAGAGGTCAGTCTCCGCGGAGCGGCGGGGGACGGACTTAGTCCCAGTGATCCCCGGCGTTTGCCCCGCGTCGTGCCTTATATAAGTACTCTGGCCGCGCCGGCCGCCGCTCGCTATCGGCGGCTGGCGGACGGCACGGCGCAGCGCAGCGTTATGTAATCGGCGGCGGGGGCGGGGGCGGCGGGGGCGGCGATGGGGGTGACTGGCCGAACCGCCGCCCCTCGGCGCACTGGACGGAACGGCGCCGAGACGCCGCGGCGCAGACGAGACGCCGCGGCGCAGACGAGCCGGGCCGAGGAAGACGTACCACACTGAACATGGAGCACTTCACTGAAGACTGCAGATATTTACTGTACCCAAGAAACTTGGCCCGACTCCATCTCACTCAACACTTGGTAGAATCGGACACATGCATTGGACCGCGTCAACGGGGATGACTATGTCATAACAAAACATTACACCTCAGAAACAAGTCCCAAAGTTATGAATTCCAACCAAAACGCATTGTTTCCATGAGGCGCGACCGAGGGTACCGGACAGGGCCTCGGCTAAGGAATTCTCACTGGGGGGCAATTCGAAAAAAACATGCTGCTAAGGCATATGGTTAAGCGCAGGCACGTAGCCAGGATTTTTTTTTATCAGGGGGGGGGGGGGGGCACGTCAGTGGTAGAATCATATTTCGCTCCTCAGCCAAATTTTGTTGTAGGGTCATACAAAAAAAACATCGCATTTTATCTAATATAAATTGGTTTGCTCGGGGCGCGGGGGGGGGGGGGGGGGGGGGGGCTATGGCAGTGCCCCCCTTGCTACGTCTTTGATTAAGCATACCTATGCATAAGTACTGATACATTTTAAGTGGGATAACGACAAACATAAGTGCAAAACAGAAATAAAATAGAATAATAATACAATAATGAAGCTAAATAAAAATGATAAATTTAAACACGCCCATCATCGAAGGTCCACACCTGTGATGTCGATTTTTGAAAACGATTTGGGGGACCGGACAGGAACGGAGCGAAGGGGTCCACCGGCGCCATAGCTTTACCAATACAACTAAATCGGTCGAACATTAACACATTTCCTGAAGGAAGATCTAAGCAGCTTATACAAGGGGAATTGGTTTTAAAGCAATTCTTAACCAGCGCCCTGCCGGTGCTCGGCGCCAGCTCAGTCGTGCTAGGGGAGGCATATGACGCCCCAACCCCGAACTCGTCTCCAATGGGGATTAGGCAAAATCCACAAATACCGTTAGATAGCTCGTCTAAATTCATGTCGAAATTATCACGTCGCTCAGTCAAACACTGGCTGTGACTCGACCACAAACTTCTTTGGAGGTGGGGCCACTTGATGTGACCTGGTGATCTCACCTGAGATGAACCTAGTCAAAATGTTTACTTAAGGTGCGCAATTCATGCCGAAACAGGTGTGCCAGAAATGGTGGTGCTGCACGCCGCCAATTCTCGATAAAAAGAAATAAGGAGCGTCCCAACCCAACCTCCCCCTAAAACGCCCCACCCTCGGCTCGGCACGACACGACTTTGTTTGCAAAAGTACACAAAGTCAGACGAGTTTTGAGACAGTTCTTCAAAACGACGTTTTTGGACGTTCTGGATGCGCCAATGGACCAAGGGCTCAATTAGAGCCATCATATCCCTTACACAATAAAACAAAAACATTAGTTAAACATTTTGTGAGACGTTTCATTTTCGACAAGAAAAAATAGTTGAACTGCAATTAGTAACTCATCAAATTATCGTATTAATCAGTGCAGATCCAACCCATGCAATAGGTTTGCCTTGCAATGGAAAATGTTATCCCTTGGAATGGAAAACGAGGCACCAAAACTAAGAATAGTTGTTACCATGGTTGTTGCCGTTGATTGCTGATCACTGTACAACTCATCTCACATATTACGGTTAGACGTTAAAGGGATTATACGGGTTTTTCCCAGAATAATTGAGTTATGATTAAAACGTACTTATAAAGGTGGTAGAAGTCCCACGGTAGCCACATTTTTTTCTTCTGGAAATGACCTCTTCTGCACGTAAGGACATTCCAAAGTGAGCGGTGATGCCACCGCGTATTTTCTGCAGGACCGGCTGAGGCAGAGACAGTCATCTCTTTTATGCTAATAAAAACACCTCACGTATGGCATATTTCCGGTAAAATAAAATAAAATAAAATAAACTTGTTTTGTTCCAACGACAGCAGCAGTTACCTAGTTTTCCCCATAACATTATATATTTTTCATGAATTTTCATGCCAAAAAAATGAATACGCCACCACCAAATTCTCAACGCTAAAGGCCAGAGAAAAGAAAACCACAAAAACACAAAACCTCAACGAACAGTGTGTAGTAATACAAAGTCCCGTCAGTTTTGAATTGTATAATAATTTTGTGATCCAGTGTAAGACTTGCATATAATTCAAAACCCTAAAATTGATCTTAAGATAAAAATGGTGGACAGTAGTGCCGATCAAGTACTCGTTATCTGATACTAGTCTCGAAAACGCCCAAGTTTTAACGCTGATAATTTCTGAAATAATGGACTAAATGAGCATTGAGGTCCCTGTTATATGTCTTAAACGTGTTTAAAGCTCATACAACTGCAAAAGAGTGCATTCACTTTCAGGACGGAAACTGGTATAATCCCTTTAATAACGGAAATAATTGTTATTAGTTTTGAACGATTTTTGTTAAAACTTTCGAATGATGCTCATACCACGTAAACGGCACATCACTTTCGAAACGAAATACATGAAACTCGGGCCGTCGTCCTACCAAGCATCGGGCTGATATCGGCTCAACGTCGGCATGTTTTCGA
This sequence comes from Chirona hameri, assembly GCA_036785665.1. NCBI lineage: Eukaryota > Metazoa > Arthropoda > Thecostraca > Balanomorpha > Balanidae > Chirona > Chirona hameri. The sequence continues at coordinate 6,512 of JAXIVJ010010099.1, forward strand.
GAGACCCATTCATCATCGGTCGTGTCGGGCAAATGCTGGCACACAGCCCTAAATTTACTAGTCAGATACGCGGTGAAATCGGTTATTCGATCGAAATATAGCTGTGGGGGCCGAGGGCGCCTGGGGGGGGGGGGGGGGGGGGGGAGGGGGTGAGGGCCACCCCAGAGGACACAAACAGCTAAAACTTTACGAAGGAGAGAAATATTGCTTCGCCGATATTCCCCCGGTTTCGTCGTGTGATGTGATGAAGGTGGTTTTGGGTAGTCTATGTTCCTTGAACCAACGAATTCATCAGAAGCTTGGTTTTCTACGGATCGCCGTGGCTGAAACCATGGTATATGTGTCAAATGCCTGATCTAAGGCCAGAGACACAAGGGAGAACCCAGAATGGCAACACAAGTTTTTTTTTGCGGCGAAATCCACAACAAAGTATAACACAATAAAACAAACTCATCGACATTTGCTTCTTTATGGATGAATGGGTGATTAATAAACTTTCTTTTGTAAAGGTTTCTTGGCTTTTTTAGTTAGAAAATATGTCATTTTTTTGCTGATTTCAGGTGGTTTGGGAGATTTGGCCTTGGCCCCCTTGGATCCGCCATTGGCCAGAAAACATTGAGGGAGCCAAAAGCATCTTTGGGGACCAAACTCAAACTATTGAGGCCGATGGTCACCCCAAACGTATATAAATCGACACCTGTGGTCCACGCCAATTTCGAACCGACGCGACGAGGGGCGGGTATCCGTCCTCAAGATCTCAAAGCTACGCTAGGTAGCTGTACACAGTGTTTTATTGGTTTTAAGTTGAAAGCACGCTTCAGTGACACTTTTATCTACTTTACAGACCGTACAATCGTATGTTACCTACGAATTTTGATCCCACTAGGGGGCAAAATTTGGTCACTGGGGAGGGAGCTAGCAGTCACTGCGGGGAATTTGCCCCCCCCCCCCCCCATTAACATGCTATCCGAGGCCATGCAGCACAGTAAAAAAAAACGTCGGGTGACTTAAATATTTTTTAAAGGCTAGTGACGCATCACATATATCATCACATCCTAGTGCCCGCTCGTGTTGAATTAACTCAGTTTCACTGGGGGGGGGGGGGGGGGGGGCAAATTGGTTCAACTGAGGGGGAAATTCCCTCCACTGGGGGGGGGGGGGGGGTTGCCCCCCAGTTAACATGTTGTCCGAGGCCCTGGTACCGGAGCGAAGGAGGGGTTGGGAGGGGAGGGAGGGGCGCGATCGAGTCGCCGCTCGCACGAGGATGTCGCCCCGTTTCGGTTATGTAATGAACAGTGACACTGCACCGGTCAGGTGCAAACCGGTCAGGTAGTCAGCCCAATTCACTGACGTCACACACAAAATGTCGGAGCTGGTTTTGTGAGACCAGGCCAAAACTATGTCAACTCTGTAAACAACTGGACTGAACTGAAGCAACGACTGGAAACAACTCTGTAAGGGTAGCGTGCGCACATGCAGTCCCCCACCCCTGAGTTGTGGGAATGTGGCGGCTGAGGGGTTCCTAACCACACACCAAATTTGCGCACAATCTGCCCAGCCGTTGCGGAGTTTTTGCGAGAAAACAATTTTCAACACCACTCACGCGGCACGCGCCACGCGCAGTGGTAGTCACCCACATGAGTCGGCACTGGTCTCAAACAGGGTAGGTTAGATGGGCTCCTCAGCAAAGAAGCCTGCTTGTTAATCGGACGTACGGTTGCAGAGATATGAGCTCAAAAGCGTCGCCACGGGTCAGGCTGGGTGGGTCGGGTCGGGTCGGGTCGGGTCGGGTCGGGTCGGGTCGGGTCGAGCCGCTCATATTCAGTTTTGTTTTTTCCCATATACCACGGAAAGACGAGCGAGCGCGAAGCGCTCGCTCGTAATCACAAGTCAAATATAAATTTAGAAATTCAAGACCTCACCTGTTGTGGGTGACCCTTACCTGCTGGTGATGTGTATTGTGTGCGAATAAATAAATACAATACATAACTTAATGTAAAAGCGGACATAGCGGCCAGTTGGCGGTAACCGTTCCTAGTTACATAACGTCGATACAAAGGCTCCACGTATAACACATAACCAGGACCGAGGCCGTCACGCGGCCCATGAAAGCCGGAGCCGTGCCTGTGCTCAGCTGATTTCCACAGCTCCATTATATAAGCAGCAGCGGCGGATAATGGGCGACTCCTGCGTTAAATGTTGTCTCGAGGGCGCATACAACAGAGCATGCCTGCAATACAGGGAATATACAGTGTTGTACCGGAGGCATGGTATCCGCCGTATTGCAGGTTTGATATTAGTCGTGTCTACTGTCTATAGGACCAACACCGATCCACGGTCGTTTGCCCCGCGCGGTGCCGGCCGCCGCTCGCTATTGGCGGCAGACGGCACGGCACAGTGGAACGTTATGTAACCGGCGCGGCGGGGCGATCGAGTCGCCGCTCGCACGAGGTATGTCGCCACGTTTCGGTTATGTAATGAACAGTGACACTGCACCGGGTGCAAACCGGTCAGGTAGTCAGGCCAATTCACTGACGTCACACACACAATGTCGGAGCTTGTTTTGTGAGACCAGGCTAAAACTATGTCAACTCGGTAAACAACTGGACTGAACTGAAGCAACGACTGGAAACAACTCTGTAAGGGTAACGCCAGAACTCACTGGTAACATGCGAACCAACACCTGCATACCAAAAGTCGCAGATAAAAAATGGCCGAAATTCGATCCCACGGATCCCACGGATCCCGGATCGTCTGAGAATCTGGATTATTTCAATGTTGTCGAGGAATATAGGGATCTCATATTTTTAGCAATAACTATATGAAATCCGCCGCGATCCCAGATCAGTTTCCCAAATTTCGTCGAGATCCACCGGATCCAACATTTATAACTTCTAAACGCATGGTTTTAATAAGCGTATATATATATGTATGTATATATATATATATATATATATATATATATATATATATATATATATATATATATATATATATATATATATATATATATATATATATATATATATACATATATATATATATATATATATATATATATATATATATATATATATATATATATATATATATATATATATATATATATATATATATATATATATATATATATATATATATATATATATATATATATATATATATATATATATATATATATATATATATATATATATATATATATATATATATATATATATATATATATATATATATATATATATATATATATATATATATATATATATATATATATATATATATATATATATATATATATATATATATATATATATATATATATATATATATATATATATATATATATATATATATATATATATATTTGACAACATATTTTCAATAGACCCGCTCGAATTGCCGTTAAATTTTGTCACAAGGTCCTATAACAAACATGATTTGCATCGAGGGCTCCTGCTGGATCCACGATCATGTAAAATTCAGGAGTCCACTTCGACGTTGTATCATGCGATCCTGTCGGAACGGAGGTCTAATAATACATTTCACCCAGAGATCAGCTGTTGCATTTATCTGGTAAAATATAAATAGGACATAGGTTGCTGGAATTGGTTGATTTTCGTATCTGGAATTCGTTGCCTGGTAAGATCTAAATAGGTTGCTGGACTTAGTAAAGTTCTTGTATCTGGAATCTACCTCAGGGATCTACGTACGCGTTTGCTACAGACCTCCAGCTACATCAGTGTCCAGGCCAGAGGTTCCGGCGGCTGTCTGGGGGATGGGTGCCGATTCAGGTCGTAATCCTCTGATGGTTGGTTACACACAGGGTGTATACAGAAACACAGGGCTGACACGCCAGTGGCACATGCTACTCCTCTTGGGTGGCACGTGTCTTGGTACTCCAGTAATGTGGACAATGCACAATGCACATCGTCGCCATGGTCCTTTGATTAGGCCTGACATGCAGAACATGCATAGCAGGACCTCTGGCCAAAGTCGTAACATATGATACAATGAAATATATCACATGTCAAATATACATTTCGAAATTCAAGACCTCACCTGTTGTGGGTGACCCTTACCTGCTGGTGATGTGTATTGTGTGTGAATACATAAATACAATACATAACTTAATGTAAAAGCGGACACAGCGGCCAGTTGGCAGTAACCGTTCCTAGTTACATAACGTCGATACAGAGGCTCTATGTATAACATAACCAGGACCGAGGCCGTCATGCGGCCCATGAAACCCGGAGCCGTGCCTGTGCTCAGCTGATTTCCACAGCTCCATTATATAAGCAGCAGCGGCGGATAATGGGCGACTCCTGCGTTAACCCTTGCCCGGGTAGGGTGGATGCTACCCCCTCGGTTTTTGTTGTTGAATAACTCGCGTAGTTTCTGACCGATTGCGATGAAACTTTCAGTACCCTACTTTTGAACAATTTGACAAATAATTTGAAGAAAGAATGCATTTCTAACTCACATGACCCGTGACCTATGACCTGTTTCTCAAGGTCATGTCATGCGCAACTGGCGTCCCGCAGATCGATGCTTGTAACTTGTGCAGTTTCCGAGTGTGTATTGTTCAGGAAAATATGAAAAGGTGTTTCCAGGTGACAGTTGTGGTTTCCACTGAGATTGTGACCTCGATTGACCTTTTCAGAGGTCAACTGAGGTCATTGACCACCGATGACCTCAGATGACTTTTTTGGGCTTCTGTCGGTTTCGAGGACAATTTGTGACGCTGATTTCAAATTTGGGATCCATTTTATATAATTATATGCTCTACTGGGGTCATGCGCATCCACAGGTCAACCGAGGTCACTGACCTCAGATGACCTGACATTACATTTTTTGAATTTTGCAGTTTTTAGGACATTTTGTGACGCTGATTACGAATTTGGCACCTATTAAGCATTATAATATGCTCATTCACGATTCTAGCTCGATAAAATTCAATTTATACGCATTTTCCATTTGGATGACTTGTGGGTCATTGACATGACCTCCGATATCACCTAATGACCCAATACCTTAAAATCGGGTATCAGCGGCTTCCTCTCGCAACAAGCAACACGCTCGTCTTTAATCGAAGCTCTAGCTCAATTAGGGACGAAAAGCTAGGGGGTCGTACCCCCCCCCCTACCCGAACACGTAGTGATTTTGCCCTACCCGGGCAAGGGTTAAATGTTGTCTCGAGGGCGCATACAACTGAGCATACCTGCAATACAGGGAATATACAGTGTTGTACCGGAGGCATGGTATCCATTGTATTGCAGGTTTGCCATTAGTCGTGTATATATGACCAACACTGCGCCAGCGTCTGCAGGTGCTGAGTACTGACCGACATTGAGCAGGCTATTGAGGCGGTAGCGCTTGGCGTGCTTGGTCACGCCCTGCACAATCAGCATCTGGCGCACGTGCAGGAACACAGAGTTGACCTCAATGACCAGGGCGACCAGCGCGTAGCCCAGGTATTGCCGGCTGACCACGGCCAGGCCGAAACACAGGATCACCTGACAGGCAGAAACGGGGTGAGGGAGGTCAGTTTATATACCCAGTGGGAACCTCAGAGGGACCGGGGGAGAGTTACAGCAGGGCAGATCACCGCAGGTGAACCGACAAGTGACAGGTGAGTCGCCTGTGCCAATTTGAAATAATGATGGGGTATTGCTGGGCAAGTTGTGTTGGACGCTGTGTTGGATACAGCAGCTTTAATTAATTCCTCCCATCATCCGACCACCTCATCACCCCACCTCATCATCATCCCACCTCATCATCATCCCACCACCTCATCATCACCCCACCTCATCATCCCACCACCTCATCATCACCCCACCTCATCATCCCACCACCTCAACATCACCCCACCTCATCATCACCCCACCTCCTGCCCGTCAGTGAGCAGCGTGCCGGTCTCGACCCCACCTCCTGCCCGTCAGTGAGCAGCGTGCCGGTCTCGACCCCACCTCCTGCCCGTCAGTGAGCAGCGTGCCGGTCTCGACCCCACCTCCTGCCCGTCAGTGAGCAGCGTGCCGGTCTCGACCCCACCTCCTGCCCGTCAGTGAGCAGCGTGCCGGTCTCGACCCCACCTCCTGCCCGTCAGTGAGCAGCGTGCCGGTCTCGACCCCACCTCCTGCCCGTCAGTGAGCAGCGTGCCGGTCTCGACCCCACCTCCTGCCCGTCAGTGAGCAGCGTGCCGGTCTCGACCCCACCTCCTGCCCGTCAGTGAGCAGCGTGCCGGTCTCGACCCCACCTCCTGCCCGTCAGTGAGCAGCGTGCCGGTCTCGACCCCACCTCCTGCCCGTCAGTGAGCAGCGTGCCGGTCTCGACCCCACCTCCTGCCCGTCAGTGAGCAGCGTGCCGGTCTCGACCCCACCTCCTGCCCGTCAGTGAGCAGCGTGCCGGTCTCGACCCCACCTCCTGCCCGTCAGTGGGCAGCGTGCCGGTCTCGACCCCACCTCCTGCCCGTCAGTGAGCAGCGTGCCGGTCTCGACCCCACCTCCTGCCCGTCAGTGAGCAGCGTGCCGGTCTCGAACACGACGCTGGTCCGACAGTGGCCGTCAGTAATGCGGTCTGCTTCGCTGATCCGATTTCGTCTGACCAAATCACGGCCCAGTCTCCGGATCAACAGGGCAGAGCGAGGCCGATCGATTTTAGGCGCACGCCCCGCCGCAACTCAGCTCTCGCCAGGCCGCCCGGCCCCCAGCCTACAGGGCTGACGTCATGACGCCCTGTATACTGCCGCGCCGCGCCGTGCCGGCCGCCCCGAACCGCGCCGCTCGCCCCGCGCCGCCCGCCCCACACGGCCGGCCGCTGACAGCCCACGCACCGCAGGCCGCGCGGCATGTCACCCGTGAGCGCGGCCCGCTCCGGCAGAGGTGATGTGTTGTGTCGGGTCCGAGAGGCGCTCAGCGCAGTATACCGAGGCCCTGAGGCTGTGCTGTGTCGAGTCCGAGAGGCGCTCAGCGCAGCATACCGAGGCCCTGAGGCTGTGCTGTGTCGGGTCCGAGAGGCGCGCAGCGCAGCATACAGAGACCCTCAGCTGTGCTGTGTCGGGTCCGAGAGGCGCTCAGCGCAGCATACAGAGGCCCTGAGGCTGTGCTGTGTCGAGTCCGAGAGGCGCGCAGCGCAGCATACAGAGACCCTCAGCTGTGCTGTGTCGGGTCCGAGAGGCGCTCAGCGCAGCATACCGAGGCCCTGAGGCTGTGCTGTGTCGAGTCCGAGAGGCGCGCAGCGCAGCATACAGAGACCCTCAGCTGTGCTGTGTCGGGTCCGAGAGGCGCTCAGCGCAGCATACCGAGGCCCTGAGGCTGTGCTGTGTCGGGTCCGAGAGGCGCGCAGCGCAGCATACAGAGACCCTCAGCTGTGCTGTGTCGGGTCCGAGAGGCGCTCAGCGCAGCATACCGAGGCCCTGAGGCTGTGCTGTGTCGAGTCCGAGAGGCGCGCAGCGCAGCATACAGAAACCCTCAGCTGTGCTGTGTCGGGTCCGAGAGGCGCTCAGCGCAGCATACCGAGGCCCTGAGGCTGTGCTGTGTCGGGTCCGAGAGGCGCGCAGCGCAGCATACAGAGACCCTCAGCTGTGCTGTGTCGGGTCCGAGAGGCGCTCAGCGCAGCATACCGAGGCCCTGAGGCTGTGCTGTGTCGGGTCCGAGAGGCGCGCAGCGCAGCATACAGAGACCCTCAGCTGTGCTGTGTCGGGTCCGAGAGGTGCGCAGGGCAGAATACAGAGACCCTCAGCTGTGCTGTGTCGGGTCCAAGAGGCGCGCAGCGCAGCATACAGAGACCCTCAGCTGTGCTGTGTCGGGTCCGAGAGGCGCTCAGCGCAGCATACCGAGGCCCTGAGGCTGTGCTGTGTCGAGTCCGAGAGGCGCGCAGCGCAGCATACAGAGACCCTCAGCTGTGCTGTGTCGGGTCCGAGAGGCGCGCAGCGCAGCATATACAGGCCCTCATATGTGCTGTGTCGAGTCCGAGAGGCGCGCACCGCAGCATACAGAGGCCCTCATCTGTGCTGTGTCGGGTCCGAGAGGCGCGCATCGCAGAATACAGAGGTCCTCAGCTGTGCTGTGTCGAGTCCGAGAGGCGCGCAGCGCAGCATACAGAGGTCCTCAGCTGTGCTGTGTCGGGTCCGAGAGGCGCGCAGTGCAGCATACAGAGGCCCTCAGCTGTGCTGTGTCGGGTCCGAGAGGCGCTCAGCGCAGCATACAGAGACCCTCAGCTGTGCTGTGTCGGGTCCGAGAGGCGCTCAGCGCAGCATACCGAGGCCCTGAGGCTGTGCTGTGTCGGGTCCGAGAGGCGCGCAGCGCAGCATACAGAGACCCTCAGCTGTGCTGTGTCGGGTCCGAGAGGCGCTCAGCGCAGCATACAGAGACCCTCAGCTGTGCTGTGTCGAGTCCGAGAGGCGCTCAGCGCAGCATACCGAGGCCCTGAGGCTGTGCTGTGTCGGGTCCGAGAGGCGCTCAGCGCAGCATACAGAGACCCTCAGCTGTGCTGTGTCGGGTCCGAGAGGCGCTCAGCGCAGCATACAGAGACCCTCAGCTGTGCTGTGTCGGGTCCGAGAGGCGCTCAGCGCAGCATACCGAGGCCCTGAGGCTGTGCTGTGTCGGGTCCGAGAGGCGCGCAGCGCAGCATACAGAGGTCCTCAGCTGTGCTGTGTCGGGTCCGAGAGGCGCGCAGTGCAGCATACAGAGGTCCTCAGCTGTGCTGTGTCGGGTCCGAGAGGCGCGCAGTGCAGCATACAGAGGCCCTCAGCTGTGCTGTGTCGGGTCCGAGAGGCGCTCAGCGCAGAATACAGAGGCCCTCAGCTGTGCTGTGTCGAGTCCGAGAGGCGCGCAGCGCAGAATACCGAGGCCCTGAGGCTGTGCTGTGTCGGGTCCGAGAGGCGCGCAGCGCAGAATACAGAGGCCCTCAGCTGTGCTGTGTCGGGTCCGAGAGGCGCGCAGTGCAGCATACAGAGGCCCTCAGCTGTGCTGTGTCGAGTCCGAGAGGCGCGCAGCGCAGCATACAGAGACCCTCAGCTGTGCTGTGTCGGGTCCGAGAGGCGCTCAGCGCAGAATACAGAGGCCCTCAGCTGTGCTGTGTCGAGTCCGAGAGGCGCGCAGCGCAGAATACCGAGGCCCTGAGGCTGTGCTGTGTCGGGTCCGAGAGGCGCTCAGCGCAGCATACAGAGACCCTCAGCTGTGCTGTGTCCGGTCCGGGCAGCACTCGGTACAATGACGTCAAGATAATGACGGTAATATTGTGCGGAAAAACTGACGTCCAAAACGACACTGCTTAACGACCTAACCTAAGCTCGCCACTCATCTTAAGTCAAAGATACCGCAACACTTGGTGCACCCTCTACCCACCCATCACAGAGTCCAAACCAGGCCAGGAGAGGTCAGGTCAGGTCACGTCAGGACAATGCAAAAGTGGGAGGAGTGGAGACGGGCGGAGTAGGAGTGGGTGCAGGAGTAGGAGTGGCCCGGTATTGGGTGATCCATGGAGTGTCTGATGGAGTGGGTGTAGGAGTAGGAGTGGTCCGGTATTGGGTAATCCATGGAGTGTCTGAGGGAGTGGGTGTAGGAGTAGGAGTGGCTCGGTATTGGGTGATCCATGGAGTGGCTGAGTGGGAGTGGGTGCGGCACGCTACAGTACAGCGCCCTCCCACGGTCCGCCATCTCCCGCCGCAGTGCGGAGCTGGCAGGTTATATAAGCAGAACGGGCCCGGCGAGTCATGCTACGTCACAGGCCGCAGCGGACGCCACGCTGGCCGGACACCGCAGGCTCGAGAAGAAGGCGTCTGATTGTATTGTGATGTATACAATGCAGCAAATATACGAGGCATGACAGAGACGATTGGGATAATAATCAACTTAGCACCGGATGAATGAAGGTCAACTCTCAACCGATGCTCGACTCGTGTCGAAAAAGAAGTATACATAATGTAGTCAGTGAATAGTTTTCAATAGTCTCAATCTCAATATCGATGTCAATAATACAATTCTGTTAATGCTGAGAGTTAATATTTGTATACCTAATTATATATTTCACGTTCGGGTATCTCCGTAGCAATAAAGCTAGTAAAGCACTGTCGCTAACGGATGCCACTATTAAAATATAAAAACAAAGGTGATAGCAAAACACAAAACAGCGAGGAACAACAGAGACAAGACACTAACATATATCGAAGTAGGACATCAACCTAAGACAGGAATAGAGACTACGGTTTGGTTCCAGCGAGCCCCAGGAGAGTGCCGAGGATGAGTGGCGCGGAATTTCGCGCCTTCGTTGATAGTTTCTTTTGACGGTTTGCAAGGTCGCCGTTCTTCTGACTATGCTATGACGATGATGATGATGATGATGATGATGATGATGATGATGATGATGATGATGATGATGCTGATGCTGATGCTGATGCTGATGCTGATGCTGATGCTGATGATGACGATGACGATGACGATGACGATGACGATGACGATGACGATGACGATGACGATGACGATGACGATGACGATGACGATGACGATGACGATGACGATGACGATGACGATGACGATGACGATGACGATGACGATGACGATGACGATGACGATGACGATGACGATGACGATGACGATGACGATGACGATGACGATGACGATGACGATGACGATGACGATGACGATGACGATGACGATGACGATGACGATGACGATGACGATGACGATGACGATGACGATGACGATGACGATGACGATGACGATGACGATGACGATGACGATGACGATGACGATGACGATGACGATGACGATGACGATGATGATGATGATGATGATGATGATGATGATGATGATGATGATGATGATGATGATGATGATGATGATGATGATGATGATGATGATGATGATGATGATGATGATGATGATGATGATGATGATGATGATGATGATGATGATGATGATGATGATGATGATGATGATGATGATGATGATGATGATGATGATGACATGGGAGTTAGAAGACATTCCGACTACATGGTCACATGATACGTAATTAACAAAAATCATGAATTGTATGCATTCCCGAAATTTGATTATGTGCCTTCCGCATATTATATTCAGAAGACGACATTTATCGTTCGGCTTTTGATGGAAGCAGAGGGAAATTCTTACTTCTACCGACGATGACTATTACTGAAAACCACCAGCCTGTATCCTGCCGGTGACCAGTGCTTTCTCGATCGGATGGTGGGGTCACGGTCTGCGCGGCAAGCTTTGCTTGGCGCGCGACATAACATCCGGAATCCAATCCATCCCAGCCAAATATTCGGACCAAATTTACAAGGAATACGAACTCAGTAAATTGCCTTGTTGATTTAGCCGCCAATTGTCTCGATTTTGCTGTTTAAAGGGATATTGCCACCTCCGGAGGATTTCTAAAAAGCAGCTTAAATGAATGGTGGGGATCAACAATCATGTATGCTCAAGCTCAAACTTGCTCATAAAGCACCTAAAGCAGTGTATCGGCAAATCATTTTGTATTTATTTCTGACTCCAAAACGTTAGTCCCAGCTGTGCTCAGTACTAGATTCATGATGGCTGCTCTCATCCAGTTTGGCTGTGGTATTGGCGCCCGCCCAAGGCCGAAGCGTACGAATTCGCCGAGACTTGACCTTGAAAAGTTGATCTGTGTTATAAGGTATAGGTCACATAACTCCTACGGTCCCAAAGTCGAGCCATAGCAATTCTTGCCGTTTTATTATGAAAGAGGCTAAGGTTGTTAAAAATATAAATAACTGCAGACGCTTTTTAATTTTAAGGTGCACTGACGGAATGGTGATGTTGAGTTTGCAACATTCAAAAGAAAATAACAGTCCGCAAAGAAGTGATTATAAATAGTGATGTGGCCACTCCAATTTTACGAATGCTTGGCAAGCATGAGTGGTGTAATTTTTTTTTATCTAATGGGGGAGTTTCGGGAACCAAATTTTGCAGGTGAAATCGGACACGCTTAATCGACCGATACACACCAAAAACTCCATATTGGCCTGCGAGGTGGCAATGTCCCTTTAAGCTGGCTATGAGCTGTTCCGAACACCTTTAATAATCGAGGCTGGATGTATGGACTTGGTCTTTCGGCCGTCATCTTTTACGTCTCGATTCGGCCATGTCATTGGCTATGGCGATAGAACAGGAGGCAAAATCTGCCCCAAACACACCTCCACACATCTGCCCCCATCTTCTGCCTACCCCACCACAGGTGCAAACTGCAGCCGAACCCAGCGGGGCGCAGCAGAAATGTAGACCAAAACAGCGCGTGCAAGTGATTATAGGTCCCATAATCTGTAAAATGTATTACACTGTATCGCAGTGTTTAACAGCAGGATAGGAAGCAACAAACACTGGTAGTCGAGATATACCCCAACAAGAGAAATAATCAACACACTTTTAACAGAAAGTAGTAATTCGTAGCGCTGCGTCGCAAAAGAAAGGCGAGGCATGTTGAAAGTGATGCTCAGTATACTGATCACGTCACGTCTAAACGCCGACGCAGTTACACACATAAACCAACACAGGCCCAATGTAAACACAGCTACACACAGAAACCAACACAGGCCCAATGTAAACACAGTTACACACAGAAACCAACACAGGCCCAATGTAGACACAGTTACACACAGAAACCAACACAGACCCAATGTAAACACAGCTACACACAGAAACCAACACAGGCCCAATGTAAACACAGTTGCACACAGAAACCAACACAGGCCCAATGTAAACAGTTACACACATAAACCAACACAGACCCAATGTAAACACAGTTACACACAGAAACCAACACAGGCCCAATGTAAACACAGCTACACACAGAAACCAACACAGGCCCAATGTAAACACAGTTACACACAGAAACCAACACAGGCCCAGTGTAAACACAGTTAACACAGAAACCAACACAGGCCCAATGTAAACACAGTTACACACAGAAACCAACACAGGCCCAATGTAAACACAGTTACACACAGAAACCAACATAGGCCCAATGTAAACACAGTTACACGCAGAAACCAACACAGGCCCAGTGTAAACACAATTACACACAGAAACCAACACAGGCCCAGTGTAAACACAATTACACACAGCAACCAACATAGGCCCAATGTAAACACAGTTACACGCAGAAACCAACACAGGCCCAGTGTAAACACAGTTACACACAGAAACCAACATAGGCCCAATGTAAACACAGTTACACGTAGAAACCAACACAGGCCCAGTGTAAACACAATTACACACAGAAACCAACACAGGCCCAATGTAAACACAGTTACACACAGACACCAACACAGGCCCAATGTAAACACAGTTACACACAGACACCAACACAGGCCCAATGTAAACACAGTTACACACAGAAACCAACATAGGCCCAATGTAAACACAGTTACACGCAGAAACCAACACAGGCCCAGTGTAAACACAATTACACACAGAAACCAACGCAGGCCCAGTGTAAACACAAATACACACAGAAACCAACACAGGCCAGTGTAAACACAATTACACACAGAAACTAACAAAGGCCCAGTGTAAACACAATTACACACAGAAACCAACACAGGCCCAATGTAAACACAGTTACACACAGAAACCAACACAGGCCCAATGTAAACACAGTTACACACAGAAACCAACACAGGCCCAATGTAAACACAGTTACACCCAGAAACCAACACAGGCCCAATGTAAACACAGTTACACACAGAAACCAACACAGGCCCAATGTAAACACAGTTACACGCAGAAACCAACACAGGCCCAATGTAAACACAGCTACACACATAAACCAACATAGGCCCAATGTAAACACAGTTACACGCAGAAACCAACACAGGCCCAGTGTAAACACAATTACACACATACACCAACACAGGCCCAATGTAAACACAGTTACACACAGAAACCAACACAGGCCCAATGTAAGCACAGTTACACACATAAACCAACATAGGCCCAATGTAAACACAGTTACACACAGAAACTAACACAGGCCCAGTGCAAACGCAATTAGACACAGAAACCAACACAGGCCTAGTGTAAACACAATTACACACAGAAACCAACACAGGCCCAGTGTAAACACAATTAAACACAGAAACCAACACAGGCCCAGTGTAAACACAATTACATACAGAAACCAACACAGGCCCAATGTAAACACAGTTACACACAGAAACCAACACAGGCCCAATGTAAACACAGTTACACCCAGAAACCAACACAGGCCCAATGTAAACACAGTTACACACAGAAACCAACACAGGCCCAATGTAAACACAGTTACACGCCGAAACCAACACAGGCCCAATGTAAACACAGCTACAGACAGAAACCAACATAGGCCCAATGTAAACACAGTTACACCCATAAACCAACACAGGCCCAATGTAAACACAGTTACACCCAGAAACCAACACAGGCCCAATGTAAACACAGTTACACACAGAAACCAACACAGGCCCAATGTAAACACAGTTACACGCAGAAACCAACACAGGCCCAGTGTAAACACAATTACACACATAAACCAACACAGGCCCAATGTAAACACAGTTACATACAGAAACCAACACAGGCCCAATGTAAACACAGTTACACACAGAAACCAACACAGGCCCAATGTAAACACATTTACACGCAGAAACCAACACAGGCCCAGTGTAAACACAATTACACACAGAAACCAACACAGTCCCAATGTAAACACAGTCACACACAGAAACCAACACAGGCCCAATGTAAACACAGTTACACGCAGAAACCAACACAGGCCCAGTGTAAACACAATTACATACAGAAACCAACACAGACCCAATGTAAACACAGTTACACACAGAAACCAACAGGCCCAATGTAAACACAGTTACACACAGAAAACAACACAGGCCCAATGTAAACACAGTTACACGCAGAAACCAACACAGGCCCAGTGTAAACACAATTACACACAGAAACCAACACAGGCCCAATGTAAACACAGTCACACACAGAAACCAACACATGCCCAAAGTAAACACAGTTACACGCAGAAACCAACACAGGCCCAATGTAAACACAGTTACACACAGAAACCAACACAGGCCCAATGTAACACAGTTACACACAGAAACCAACACAGGCCCAATGTAAACACAGTTACACACAGAAACCAACACAGACCCAATGTAAACACAATTACACACAGAAATCAACACAGGTCCAATGTAAACACAGTTACACACAGAAACCAACATAGGCCCAATGTAAACACAGTTACACGCAGAAACCAACACAGGCCCAGTGTAAACACAATTACACACATAAACCAACACAGGCCCAGTGTAAACACAATTACACACAGAAACCAACACAGGCCCAGTGTAAACACAATTACACACAGAAACCAACACAGGCCCAGTGTTAACACAATTACATACAGAAACCAACACAGGCCCAATGTAAACACAGTTACACACAGAAACCAACACAGGCCCAATGTAAACACAGTTACACCCATAAACCAACACAGGCCCAATGTAAACACAGTTACACACAGAAACCAACACAGGCCGAATGTAAACACAGTTACACGCCGAAACCAACACAGGCCCAATGTAAATACAGCTACACAAATAAACCAACATAGTCCCAATGTAAACACAGTTACACACATAAACCAACACAGGCCCAATGTAAACACAGTTACACACATAAACCAACACAGGCCCAATGTAAACACAGTTACACCCAGAAACCAACACAGGCCCAATGTAAACACAGTTACACCCAGAAACCAACACAGGCCCAATGTAAACACAGTTACACACAGAAACCAACACAGGCCCAATGTAAACACAGTTACACGCAGAAACCAACACAGGCCCAGTGTAAACACAATTACACACATAAACCAACACAGGCCCAATGTAAACACAGTTACACACAGAAACCAACACAGGCCCAATGTAAACACAGTTACACACAGAAACCAACACAGGCCCAATGTCAACTCATTCACACGCAGAAACCAACACAGGCCCAATGTAAACACAGTCACACACATAAACCAACACAGGCCCAATGTAAACACAGTTACACGCAGAAACCAACACAGGCCCAGTGTAAACACAATTACATACAGAAACCAACACAGACCCAATGTAAACACAGTTACACACAGAAACCAACAGGCCCAATGTAAACACAGTTACACACAGAAACCAACACAGGCCCAATGTAAACATAGTTACACGCAGAAACCAACACAGGCCCAGTGTAAACACAATTACACACAGAAACCAACACAGGCCCAATGTAAACACAGTCACACACATAAACCAACACAGGCCCAATGTAAACACAGTTACACACAGAAACCAACACAGGCCCAATGTAAACACAGTTACACACATAAACCAACACAGGCCCAATGTAAACACAGTTACACGCAAAAACCAACACAGGCCCAGTGTAAACACAATTACACACAGAAACCAACACAGGCCCAATGTAAACACAGTCACACACAGAAACCAACACAGGCCCAATGTAAACACAGTTACACGCAGAAACCAACACAGGCCCAATGTAAACACAGTTACACACAGAAACCAACACAGGCCCAATGTAAACACAGTTACACACAGAAACCAACACAGGCCCAATGTAAACACAGTTACACACAGAAACCAACACAGGCCCAATGTAACCACAATTACACACAAAAACCAACACAGGCCCAATGTAAACACAGCTACACACATAAACCAACACAGGCCCAATGTAAACACAGTTACACACATAAACCAACACAGGCCCAATATAAACACAGGTACACACAGAAACCAACACAGGCCCAATGTAAACACAGTTACACACAGAAACCAACACAGGCCCAATGTAACACAGTTACACACAGAAACCAACACAGGCCCAATGTAAACACAGTTACACACAGAAACCAACACAGGCCCAATGTAAACACAGTTACACACAGAAACTAACACAGGCCCAATATAAACATAGCTACACACAGAAACCAACACAGGCCCAATGTAAACACAGATACACGCAGAAACCAACACAGGCCCAGTGTAAACACAGTTACACACAGAAACCAACACAGGCCCAGTGTAAACACAATTACACACAGAAACCAACACAGGCCCAGTGTAAACACAATTACACACAGAAACCAACACAGGTCCAGTGTAAACACAGTTACACACATAAACCAACACAGACCCAGTGTAACCACAGTTACACACAGAAACCAACACAGGCCCAGTGTAACCACAGTTACACACAGAAACCAACACAGGCCCAATGTAAAGTTACACACAGAAACCAACACAGGCCCAGTGTAAACACAGTTACACACATAAACCAACACAGGCCCAGTGTAAACACAATTACACACAGAAACCAACACAGGCCCAGTGTAAACACAGTTACACACAGAAACCAACACAGGCCCAGTGCAACCACAGTTACACACATAAACCAACACAGGCCCAGTGTAACCACAGTTACACACATAAACCAACGCAGGCCCAATGTAAACAGTTACACACAGCAACCAACACAGGCCCAGTGTAAACACAGTTACACACAGAAATCAACACAGGCCCAGTGTAAACACAGTTACACACAGAAACCAACACAGTCCCAATGTAAACACAGTTACACACAGAAACCAACACAGGCCCAGTGTAAACACAGTTACACACAGAAACCAACACGGGCCCAATGTAAACACAGTTACACACAGAAACCAACACAGGCCCAGTGTTATTACACTCCAGATTCCAGGAAGTGACGGAAATACGTACACTGGAACAGTAAATGGTGAACCCTGCGAGTAATGGTGATAATGACTGATATGCAGAGCGCCAATTTACTCACCAGGAAGTGATGAACCAAAAGTTCATAGGTGCTTTTCTTCATATTATTCATCGCCATGTCAAGAGCGTCGTATATAAAATAGCCTGCAAAAAAGTTTTCATCAGAAAATGTTTACAAGTAACAAATGAATATACAGGTAGTGGCGAGTATATATAGGTAGTGGTAACCAACTGGTATAGCTAAACAATGTCGTCCTCCACTGCCCCAGCCTCGACACTGGCAAAGAGTGGGCAGGTCAGCCAGCCACTTGCATGTACCAACTCCTTAAAGACATACTGATTATCTGTGCACCAGAGCTATCAAAGGGAATGTTTCACCTTTCTGAAAGTTGTCAAATATACGCTGGTTGTAGTCGAAAATATAAAGTAAGTAAGTGCTGCCGAAAACGATGCTGATATTTTTTTAATCTCGAAAAGTCACTTAACTTTATACAAATTAAGGTTTTAAATTTGGGATGATGACGTCATTATTGAGCTATAGACCGCCGCTGATTGGCTGACAAAGTCGGATTGGCTGACAAAGTGGCTGTCAGCCAATCAGCGGCGGCACTAGCCTGGACCCTATTTTGCAAATTATAAATTAAATTGCTTAAAAACGGCTAAGTTTTGGGGAAAATGACCTTAGTATTTTCGACATTTCAATAACGGCCAAAGACAATGACTATCTCAGTTCAAAATCAATACAAAAGTGAAACATTCCCTTTAATAATGTGTACTTTTATCTCAGCGCGTCCCTGCTGTCTTAGGGCCGTGCCACTCTGCGACCAGACGGGGAACGTTGGGTCACACTAATACAGGGTTGGCAGTGGGTGGCAAAAAATGGGTTTTGCCACTGGTTTTTACCGGTTAAAACCGGCTGGTAAAACCGGCTGGCATAAACCCCTGGTGGCAAAAATGGTAACAAGTGGCAAAACTCCCATGAGCCAAACTGATGGTTTGTTTTGTACCAGATCAATTTAAGCATTTTCGGGCATAGCTCAACCTTTTTAACCCGCGCACTGCAGGGGGGTGATTTCCGCCCCCCTCAGGTTTTTCAAAGATAGCGGAAAAAACGGCGGTGCGCAGCGCCGCCGGGTTTTGGCACACCTGTTAGGACATCGATTGCACACACTTTGCAAAAAAAATAACCTCGGGTCATCTCAGGTCAGGTCACCAGACCAGGTCAAGTGACCCTACCTCCACAAATGTTTGCAGTTATGCCAAAGCCAGAGGTTTTTCACCGATCAGTTTGAAACTTACAGGATATCATGAGGGCATAAGTACTTACAATTCGTATATCTTGGAATTTTGATATCGGTGACCTAAGGTCAGGTCAATTTCGTAACCTCCCCATAATAAGTCAATGGGGAAATATACAAATGCTTCCTATTCAAGAATATGCATGATATTAGTCCAATTACTTCTGGATCATGTTACTATAGGATATTCTTGATCATCCAAGTGTAAGTTTTGTTCAGTGACCCCTATTGGGTCATTGGAGGTCATGCGAGGTCACCATCACTTTTTTGTCGATAATTCCCGACATAATGCAGATAGAGAAGTAAAACAGACATCAATGTGTTTGTCTCGTCGAGACACGTCTTCCCATATGCCACATGCCCTACGTGGGTCACCACTTGACCTTGACCGGAGGTTAAATTTGTAAGTTAACTTAACAAGGTCACCATGTATATCATTCGAAACGCCTTGACAAGATAAACACAATGGCGTAAACAGTTTTCCGTTATCTTTATTAAGTAAAAAATTAATAGCGAAAAACGATTTAGCAAAAAACTGATTTTTTTCCTTTTTTGACCTCTGGAGCCTCAAATGTTGACCTGAGATCAAATTTGAGGACACTTAACCGATTGCAAATTTCACTGGCTGGCGTTTGCTTTTTTTTAGTTTGTTTCTAACTAGCATAGATTGAGATATGGGAATTTCTGGAGCGATGTCCTAAAACAGGAGAGAAAAAACGGGAAAATTTGACCTTTGATGACCTCTGGTGACCTCAATTTTGACCTGACCTAAACCAATACTGAATACTTTCGATAGAACACGTATCAAGCTATCAAATGCCGTTTTCCGGTTTTCGCTACGTAGCGTAGTTTTCGAGATCTCGGGGGGGGGGGGGGGGGCGGGGGGCGGAAATCAACCCCCCTGCAGTTCGTGTTCGGCGCAAAGCCCCTGCATTGCGCGGGTTAAGTAGGTTTTGCTTTGTTTCTTTCCAAGTTACATTGAAAATAAAAGTATTTTTCACAATATTTGTGTTTAACCCTCGCCCGGGTAGGAGGGGGTGGATGCCACCCCCTCGGTTTTTCTGGAATAACTCGCGTAGTTTCAAACCGATTTCGATGCAACTTTCAGTACCCTACTTTAAAAAAAAAAAATCCCACATACTCTGAAATTTTGAATTTCTAACCCACATGACCCGTGACCTATGACCTGTTTCTCAAGGTCATGCCAGGCGCAACTGGCATCCCGCAGTATTGATGCTTGTAATTTGTGCAGTTTTCGAGTGTTTGTTGTTCAGGAGCATATGCACAGGTAATTCCAGGTGAAAATTGTGGTTTCCACTGAGATTGTGACCTCGATTGACCTTTTCAGAGGTCAACTGAGGTCATTGACCTCCGGTAACCTCAGATGACTTTTTTGGTCTTCTGGCGGTTTCTAAGACATTTTGTGACGTTTATTTCAAATTTGGGATCCATTTTACATAATTACATGTTCCACTGGGGTCATGCGCTTCCACAGGTCAACCGAGGTCACTGACCTCAGATGACCTGACATGACCTTTTTGGAATTTGGCAGTTTTTAGGACATTTTGTGACGCTGATTACGAATTTGGCGCCCATTAAGCATTGTGATATGCTCATTCACGATTCTAGCTCGATACAATTCAATTTATACGCATTTACAATTTTGATGACTTTTGGGTCATTTACATGACCTCATAGGTCACCTAATGACCTAAGACCTTAAACTCGAGTATCAGCGGCTTCCTCTCGTCACAAGCAACACGTTCGTCTTTGACACGAAGCTCTAGCTCAATTAGGGGCGAAACGCTAGGGGGGGGGGGGGGAGGTCGTACCAACCCCCTACAAGAACACGTAGTGATTTTTCCCTACCCTGGCGAGGGTTAAATGGCAGTATGGACCCAATAATTACCATGCTGAAGCAAGTTCCCTTCTCTCAACCCAGGTACCCAACCCAGCTGCTCTGCTATCTTCCCATCATAGAATGCCTGTTCTTCTATTATGCCTGTTCTTTTACACAAAACTATATAATTGTCTCCCTTGATGCAAACGGATGATCTTATCTATTGTGTGGCTAAAATACCTACGCCATTGGACTTAAACCCCCCCCCCCCCAAAAAAAAAACACACACACACACACACGCGCACACGCGCACATGCGCACACGCACACGCACACGCACACGCACACGCACACGCACACGCACACGCACACGCACACGCACACGCACACGCACACGCACACGCACACGCACACGCACACGCACACACCAATAAATGACAAATCCCTTGCTCAACCGACATGGTCACTTGAACTAAGGCACTGCCACATACCGACGTGATGCTCAATGTAGAGATACTACGGTCTTTGGAAATGTCACTCTCCCAAAAAGAAACTCAAGCCTATTATTGACTATATGGTTTCATTGTCTTTCCATACTGTTCGTCATGACCTTCCATAGTTCCAAATGTATATTTGTCCCAGCCAGCTCAGTTTAGGTCAAGCAGCATTCTTTGTTGTATACGCCAGTAGAAAGAAGTTGTGCTGCTGGACTCAGAAAGTCTGGTGAATGCAATGATTGCAGGTGCACAATTGCATTGCAATTGATATTGCACTTAACAAGGTTCAACAACATAGGAATATTCACCTCTTTCACAAACAATTGTATGAACAAAGAAATAAGGCAGCTTTAGTTTTTGCCACTTTGCCACTTTTTGCCGGTAAAAACCGGTTTAAACCGGCAAGTGGAAAACACTTCTTGCCGGCAAAAGGTCCAACCCTGCACCTATATCATCCGGTCATATAAGAAACAGCTCCTTTCTAACCAGACCTAGCGTTTAACTTTCTTTAACGGAATACAAAGTACAGCAACAACACATGGTACAAAACGCTAAGTTTTCCTAATCCGATAGCGACAGTTGTTGCTACCTGTGCTTCACGCCATAAAACATGGCAATAGCAGGTAGGACAGCTTCTGTATCCGTGGCCACAGGGTAAGGCGATGGGTCTGTGACCATAGCCTATTGACACAAGTTTCGAGTCGAGAAGTTATCTGCTGTGGCCCAACACATGAACACAAGAACACATAGGTTGGCAACCAGTCCAGGAGGGACAGCCTGGTACGGGGCAGGTGTTCTATAACATTGGGCGGCAAGACCCCCCTCTCTCTCTCTCTCTCTCTCTCTCTCTCTCTCGCTCTCGCTCTCGCTCTCGCTCTCGCTCTCGCTCTCGCTCTCGCTCTCGCTCTCGCTCTCGCTCTCGCTCTCGCTCTCGCTCTCGCTCTCGCTCTCGCTCTCGCTCTCGCTCTCGCTCTCGCTCTCGCTCTCGCTCTCGCTCTCGCTCTCGCTCTCGCTCTCGCTCTCGCTCTCGCTCTCGCTCTCGGTAAATTGCGGCTGAATTTATATAGCTAACAATAATCGGAGATGCAATGTCCCCGCCGACAATCAAGATTAGCGTTCCATTCCCAACTTTTCTGGAGCTCAGCAAAATAGGAAATTTGAATTAAAAGCATGTGGTGTGACAACCTGGGAGGGTGGGTTGAGACACAATATCTTGTCAGAAGCTAGAACTCTAATGTTCTGTTTTCACAGTTTCTGTTTTCACAGATTATGCAGTACTAGTTCCTCCTTATAAGTATGTTCTCCAATCATAGTAAATAAATGCATACATCATGCTCATTGGTTATTTGCATTTTATAAACAGAACACATTGCTATGCTACTTCAGGGAATCCTTAGCTGCTGTCCACGATCCCGTGAGGATTGCAAGAGGATTTTGAAGGGATGGGAAACCTCTAGTGACAGGGAATTATAACACCAACAGTATGACTCGATGCGGATTGCGGTGCTGCAGCAGTCCCCCATCTTGCCTGGGGGGGGGGGGGGGGGGGGGGGGAAGACTGAACAGTGTGAGCCACTGTACTAGTTGATAAATAACAAACATACCTATGGAGAATGAAACGAGCATGTGGGCACTTCTGGAGTAGCTATTAATCACATCAGCTGCCATTTCTGGGTAGAAATAAAACCTGCAATGAAGAAAATGTGGTTAGAAACATGCAATGCACATGTCCTAGGCACTGTATTATCACCAATATTCCTAAATTCTTAAGCTTAATCAAGTGATATACCAGTGTACAACAGAAAACAGTTTGCATTACTATAACCATCTTGCAGTTATTTTAATGGATTAGCATATCATTCAGCAATCCCATCAATTTAAGTAAGTAGCCACAATGCAAGAACAAATCATCCCCATGAAACACCTGCTATACAAGCAGAATGTAAGTAATAGCTAATGTAACACATTTGAAATTTCTCTGAAAGCTTGATTAATAGATGCAAAAAATGTATCATCCTATCAACACAATAAACCATCATTAAGTCCTTGAATTTTTGTAGAAAATAACATGTCAGGAATCAGATCAAGATAGCATTGGTTGCCTGGATATCTCATGCATGAGTTTCCATATTGATGTCTTTCACAATTTCAAATATGGCTCTGTTTGATGATATCACATTTTGTCTGCCAGCTTTTACTTCCTAAACTAGCCCTATATGTCAAAAATCTAGGGCAGGTACAGCTTTTTGCAATCCCCATGCTATCAGGTAAACATTTGAAATGAGAAAATGATATAAGATATTCACTTCACTTAAAGACAAAGACATAAAAGAAAAGTGCAACAAAGAGCCTCTTGGGCCCATCCGAGGTGGTTGCACCCCCCCCCCCCCCTCCACCAGTCTCGCCCCTTCAAATCACCTTACTCTACCTGCATAAAAGAAGGCTAATCCCACGAGTATTTATGAACTAATCCCTTCTCTGTAAAGTATTTATCTAATCTAATTTTGAAGGAAGCAAGTGTCACTGCATCAGCGACATCCCCTGGTAGCATATTCCAATGTCCTACAACCCTTCTACTGAAAAATGACTGTCGTAGCCTAGTCCTACTTTGTTTCATAATGAGTTTATGCTGATGACCTCTACCTCGATTTTCCCTATTGAACTCAAACATACCCTTTAAATATCCAGAATGCTGACTATTTACAAATTTGAAGACTTCAATTAGATTTCCTCTTAGCCTTCTATATCTAAGTGAAAACATACCCAATTTCTTTAATCTATCTTCATAAGGTAAACTACCAAGACAATTAACCATTTTTGTTGCCCTTTTTTGAACTCTTTCTAACAACCAGCAATCTTTCTCATATGTTGGAGACCAGGCTTGTACACAATACTCCAAATGTGGTCTAACGTATGCACAATACAGTTTTGTTATTACCTTTTCACTCTTGTAGGAAACATTTCTGTTAATGGCCCCTAGCATTCTAAGTGCCTTTTTCCTAGCTTCTACAACCTGGTCTGACGCTGATAGTCTATTGTTTACCACGACACCTAAATCTCTTTCCTTTTCAATCTGCTCCATTTTCTGCCCACCCATTTCATACCTATGTTTACTGCTAACCCGTCCAGCGTGCATAATCTTACATTTACTCAAATTGAATTTCATCTGCCATGCTTCAGACCACTCAACTAGCTTGTCCAGATCTGATTGAAAAACATCCTGATCATGTTTTCCTCTAATAATCCTGACAACTTTTAGATCGTCTGCAAATTTCAAGACTTTGCTGTCTATACTGTTCTCAATTGCATTCACAAATATTATAAAAAGCAATGGGCCCAGGACTGAGCCCTGTGGAACCCCACTGAGAACCTCCTTCCATTGTGATTGGCACCCATTCAATATAACCCTTTGCTGGCGTCCTGAAAGCCACGTTTCTATCCAATCCAGAATCTTGCCCCTGATCCCATGAATTTTAAGTTGCAACCCCAGTCTTGTATGGGGGACTTTGTCAAATGCTTTACTGAAATCAAGAAAAGCTACATCTAGCTGTTTACCCTGATCAAAGCTATCTGTTGCAACATCCAAAAACTCCAGAAGATTAGTTAAACAAGAACGGCCCTTCCTAAAGCCATGCTGTGTATCCTTGATGAGTTCATTTTGCTCCAAGAATTCAACAATCTTATCTTTGATGATTGATTCAAGCACCTTGCAGACTAATGAGGTCAGACTAACCGGTCTATAGTTTTCCTCTTTACTTCTATCTCCCTTTTTATGAATAGGAACAACATTTGCTCTTTTCCAATCAAGTGGAATTTTACTATCTGCGAGTGATTTAGAAAATATTATGGCTAATGGAACCGACAACTCCCTTTCAGACTCTCTTAAAAGTCTAGCATGGATTTCATCAGGTCCTTCTGCCTTGTTAGGCCTTACTTTCTTTAGATATTCTAGAACAAGTTCCCTACTTATGCCACCTAGCTCTCCTATAGTCTCCTCTGTCTCTGGCTCAGGCTGAAGTGCTGCAATACTACTCTGGTCCTCGATAGTAAAGACAGATTGAAACTGATCATTAAGCACTTCAACCATTTCACTGTCCTTGCTAACTAACACATCATCTACCTTAAATGGACCTATATTTTTGGAAACTGTACTGAACTTATAAAAACTGAAGAACTTCTTACTATCTGCATTACAATGTCTAGCTAAATCAAGTTCCTTTGCCCTTTTAGCTGCTCTGACCTTTTTCTTAACTGAATTTCTTGCATTCTGGTAGGCCTTCTGATTTATATCTAGTGAAAATCCCTTCGAAATGCCAAATGCACTTCTTTTAGCTTGTATAGCACTCCTTACTTCTGGGGTAAGCCAAACTGGTTTGCCCTTGGTTCTGTTACGTTTGTGCCTGAGGGGTATATGCCGATTCTGAATTTGGCTTAATCTAGCTTTGAAAACATTCCAGGCCTCACATGCATCTAAACCTGCCAACTCAACATTCCCTTTTATCTGTGCGAGGTCATTTCTAATACCATCAAAATCAGCCCGGCTGAAGTTTGGAACCATAATAAGGTTATCTTTGGGCCTCATTTCTGATGAGATATTGAATTTAACCATATTGTGATCACTGGTTCCTAGACCTTCACAAATACTTATGTCACTAACTAGATCACTGTTGTCTGAGAATACAAGGTCTAGAATGGAGCAATGTCTGGTTGGCTCTGTTACAAACTGATGCATGAAAAGCTCCTCTTCAAAGATTTGCCTATACAACCTACACTCATTTGTTTCCTCTGCTATACTTTCGTATCCTCTTAAGTTAAAATCTCCCATAATAAGACACTGAGCCCGAAAGTTCCTACGTATTTCCTCACAAATATCTTGGTCTGTTTCAGCTTGGGAGTTCCTTGGAAGATTCCCTGGTCTGTAAAATGCACCTATCCTCAACCTTCCTCTGTTTCCTGTACCAATTTTAATGTCAAGCCAGATTGATTCTACTTCTTTTACTTTACTAGAATCATCAACTCTAGTAGTGCAGTACAAGCTATTTACATATACAAACACTCCGCCCCCCTGCCGTGATTCTCTGCAGTATGAGAACATGTTATACCCTTGTAACTCGAAATCCTGTAGCCTATCCCTATTATACCCCTCACTAACCCATGTCTCGGTTACACAAATGATATCAGGCTTTTCAAGGGCAACATAACACTCAAACTCATCAAATTTAGACCTAATACTTTGGGCATTCAGCAACACACATGTGATCTTATACTTTGAGCTGACTCTACTAATTCTGAGGGAATTATGATCTACTGTCCTATTCTGACATGAACTTCTACCAATGCTTACTTCCTGATGCCCTAGTACTAGCGTCCCCGACCCCCCCCCCCCTCCTACCTAGTTTCCCTGAATGACACTTCTGTAGGCATCTCCCAAAGCCCTTGCCCCCTCATCCGATAAGTGAAGCCCATCCTTCATATAGTACCTACGCCACTCATAGAACTGATCCCATAAGTCTACATAACTAATCCCCATAGCTGAACATAAGTTCTGAACTGAGCTGTTCACAGACAGAGCTCTCGAGTACCACTCCTCACTGGCTCCACAGCGAGGGAGGATGCCAGTCACAATGACTGGTTTCCTGGACTCCTTCAACCTCTGCGGCAGGCTCCGGTACTCCGCTACTATTCTCACACTCTGCCTAGGTCCTATGTCATTCACCCCCACCTGTAGTATAACTGTCTCCAGGCTACTCCTACCAAGTTCTGCCTCAATGACAGGGCCCATATCAGCTACTCTTGCCCCTGGTTTGACTATACATCTGTCCCTCTTCCCACAGAATGTTCGCCTTAAGGGCCTTACCCTTGAGTCCCCAACCACTAAAGGCTGAACCTCTTCCCTGTCACTTTCAGCTGCTGACTCTAACGCACTGAACCTATTTGATATTGTAACCTGCGGATGTTCCCTGGGGCTGTACTGCCTGACTCTACCCTGAACTTTTGTCCATCCCTCCTGATCCCCTTCCCTCTTCCTCCTCCAGATTCTGCTACCACCCTCCATTACCCAGCACCCCTCCTCATCCTTACTGTCTGTGGCCCTAGCATTACTTTCCACAATGTTGAGTCTCCAGAAACGTGACCCTCCAACACACTTCCAAACCCCAGCCGCACTATCCACCTTTGCCTTATCCTCCTCCCTTATGCCCCTATCAGAACTACCACTGGTCCCTGATCCTGTAGGCTCCTTTTCTGACCCCCTAACCACGATCTGCGCATACGTTCCTTGGTCAGGAGCTACACCCTCCTGCAGCTCATCTCTACACCTACACTTACTTAACTGCGCCTCAAGCTCCGCTACCCTAGCCTGGAGGGCCTCTAGCTCTGCTACCTTCGCCTGCATCCTAGTCATGCTCATTTGAATACACTAGTAACTTAGGTATATAACTTAGGTACTATGCACTTTTCAATACTTTACTAACTTAACTTAACTTTTTTGTTTTTTTGTTGTTTTTTTCTTCTTCTAAACCTTAACTAGATCTAAGTAAAGCTAGTGACACAAATCAGCTATGAGTGCACCTAATACTAGACTAAATATCTAATCCTTAAATAAACTGAATACTAAATACACCTTAATTATCCCTAATTTTCTAAAAATATCTACTTATCCAACCCTGCAACTAATAACACAGAAATAAGACTGTGTTGTAAGACCTAACTACTAAGAACCTAATAACTGATATAAATTTGACTCCATAACAGGTTAAAACACATTTTAAATACACTCTTACCCAGGTTTTAACACTTGAGATAATATAACTGCTTAGTGTAAATTGTGGATAGAGGATATGTACAGAATGCTTTTAGCACAATACACTTTTAGACACATAGCAACATAGCTTGCCTGTGGGAAATATGAAAAACATGCAATTTATCTCAGTTCCTCTGATAATTAATTAGGAATACAGGTCTATCAACAATGAAGCTGGATCCTCTGTTGCTATTAGGGATACATTACCCGGTACCAAGGACAGAACTTTGTTAACATTAAAAACTGCAAAATTGTATCTTAGTCACGTTATTATTAGGAAACAAATTATCAATTTGACATGGGAAATCATCTAGGTTATTCACTATTTATTCATTTATCATTGTGATGCCTTCATTCATTGTGAACATTATACATATTGAATAAGAAACTGAAACAGGTCACACAAATATGTGCAACCTCATGATAATGATAATAAGAGTTCTTGGTTACTAGATCAAGGTGTTCAATCGAGCACAAACTTTATTATTATTAATTCTTTCAAGCTATAGCCTGAATAGTTCCAGATTATAGGTATCACACCAGCATAAGCAGGATAGAACAGGCACACTTTTTAACATTATCAATCACTGTATGACAATGCAAACATTCTCAAAAGTTACAGAACTATGGTTTTACATATGTGGTTACCTTCCTAACCTCCATCTACACCTCCAAATGTAAAAACAGAAAGGCAGGCCTCTTTAACATACAAACTGAACTGAAATGGCAAAATGCAGGCAGGTAAAGATCCTTACTCAACACAGGCTCCTGTCCCAGTTATCAATGAGTGAAGGAAGGACACAGATACGTTCTTCCATTTCCACGCTTGAATTGGAGTTTTTCGCGCCGAAGCTGGAACCAACAGGTAGGTGCTGAACCGACCAGCGCAGTGGAAGAATGTCCATCCAAGCACTACGCAAACAGGCCAAAGCTGCAAGTACTCCATGCTGGTAATCTTCGGTTGTGATGGTCTTTTTCGTCCACCGTGCAACTCCACACTGCTCACTGCGCTCCACCAACCACCCTGCGCCCCAACCAAACACTGACTGCACCGACTGCACGTGCTTCTCAAGGCCAGGGGTCGTAATCGCCACGGCGCGATCGCGTCATCGGAGTCAGGCCACGCCCACAGACCTCCAAATACGCCACTTCCGCTGCAGCATTGAATGGAGCGTACTCCACTTCACTTCATCGTGGGAATGCTGCCAGATACCGTGGGAATGCTACCATATAATTTCCCCCCTACAGATACAAAACTAAGGCAAATCTGATGATGATGATTTGGGTCACTGTTTGAGGGTGGCTCTAAAAATAGTTACGATGGAAAATGCTAAAGGGCCAAGTCTCATGTGGTTCGCTGAATCTTTCTGGGTTAAATTCTGCCATTTTTTATGTTATAAATAATTGGGGTTGCACAAAATCGCCCAGAAGTCAACCATGCTTGGCGAGCCGTCATAAGGGCGATCGGGCCGTCCGGCCCCAGAAGGCGATCGACCATGTCGTCTCGTTGCGGCCGGCCGTCGCCTTCGGTGACGAGGGGTGCGGCTCGGGTGAACGGCAGTATTTTAATTTACGGTCATTATTTATATTTATCATACGATCAAGGCCACACAAGATGGTGATGGGAATGAGCGATGGTGCAGGCGGCGCAGAAGGAACAAGAGAAGCTGAAGGAGTGACACTGAGCAGGGAATACAATTAGATCATATGCCACCGCACTTAGCAAGTCGTTGGTCCTGTCGTATTTTATATGAAAGTTTGTGTATTTTCCTCATTTTTTTTAAATCTTCTGGAGAGCATGGCGGTCTGCGCTGCTCCAGCAGGATGTCATAAGCAGGTGTCGACAATACGATCTTCTGCTCAATCGAAGGTGAGTATGTTGTTTAGCAGTGTTTCAAACAGTAAGTTCCTTCTGTGGTGACATCGCAATTAATGTACAGTGAAAGCCTTTCTTCCATATTTTGTATTAAATATATGCATGTTTATCAGTTTAACAATCAAATGTACAACCATTGTTGTTTGCCACCAATATTGTGTTGTTGTTTGGCCCGAAGCCACGGTGGATAGAAATATTTCTCCTCCTGGCTCCTGGGCAACAACTTTGCCCAGGAGCCTCTGCCAGCAGCCCTGACGACGGCTGCCGCGGCGAGTCGATAATGGTTGATCGTCCGCTGAGGCTGGATGGGCCGCTCGCCCTTATGGCGGTTCGCCACGCATGGTTGACTTCCGCGATTTTGTGCAACCCCAATTATTGATACAAAAAATGGCAGAATTGAACTCAGAAAGCTTCAGCGAACTACATGAGACGTGAGCCTTTAGCACTTTCGATCATAACTATTTTTAGAGCCACCTTCAAACAGTGAATGTGGCGGCAATCGCCGCTTGGGTCATATTGCTTCCCAGCGCCCCTGGCGGCGGAAATTTTGCTGACATACCCCATTGCAGCTATTGTAGATGGCGCTGATGATCAATTGCTACCAAGCGGACCGGCGGCTGTGCGTCCGAGTGTAGGGCGCATTGTTTACGGCGAAGTTTTGAAGGGGTTAGAGTGGTACAGATGTATTCAAACTTATACGAAATGTTGGTGTATATGAGTGTATTCGAAACCTGAAAGTATGTCTCGCGGAGATCAATCGTTTGACCTCGGGAGGTCAAAGAGTGCCCGCGAGGTCAAATATCGGGAATCTCATAACTTTTTCCCTAAAGTATTTATCGAAGTCGTTTCAACGGCTAAATATTGCCACCAGCCTATAGACGGTGCACAACGAGTGATATGACCGCCTCTGGTCACTGGTTGACCACAAGGCACAACATAAGTTACCAGTATGACCTATGGAAGAATGACGGGGTACGCATAATTATTCTCCCCCCCCCCCCAAATCACTTAAAGAACCCATTCTGCTACGATCGCCTTCCCTTTATCCCAGCGAAGGTGCATGACGCAAGACTGGACCTATCCAGGTCACCGTTTGACCTCAGGTCAC
The DNA here is from genome assembly GCA_036785665.1 of Chirona hameri. Lineage (NCBI taxonomy): Eukaryota > Metazoa > Arthropoda > Thecostraca > Balanomorpha > Balanidae > Chirona > Chirona hameri. The sequence goes on from JAXIVJ010010099.1 coordinate 37,777, forward strand.
CTGGAAAGGCGCTAATATCGATTTAACGAGCCGTCCAAATACGTATTCGTTGTATACCGACCGATTGCGTTCAAACTTACCTTCAGTGGGTTAAAGTGAAGGCGATGGTGGTAGAATGGTTTCTCTAAGTGATTGTTGGAGAGAAGAAGAAAAAAAACATTATGCGGTACACCGTCATTCTCCCATAGGCCATACTGGTAACTTATGTTGTGACCTGAGGTCAACCGGTGATCGGGGGCGGTCAGATCACTCGTTGTGAACAGTCTATAGGCTAGTGGGAATATTTAGCCGTTGAAACAACTTCGATAAGTACTTTAGGGAAAAAGTTATGCGGTACCCGATATTTGACCTCCCGAGGTCAAACGGTTGACCTAAGCGATACATGCTTTCACGTTTCGAATACACTCATAGACACCAACATTTCGTATAGGTTTGAACACATCTGTACCACTCTAACCCCTTCAAAACTCCGCCGTAAACAATGGGGCACCACATCTCGCGTATTCGTTATTGTTTGGTAGTGTATGGCGTGTGCAACAGCATTCAGATGAAGCGTGTCCAGAAGTTGCTGAATTTTGCTGCCCGTGTTTTATCTGGACGTAGGAAGTTTGACCACATTAGTGATGTACTCCACAGACTGAACTGGTTTACTGCAGAACACATGTACTTGTATCACGGTCTTAACTTGCTTAAAGGAACTATCCCAATTTAACATTATATTTGAGTTGAGATAGCCATTTTGATGGCTTGGCATTGAAATTAAGTACATGGTAGCAGTTCAAACCATCACAATGATCTAATCAAAAAGATATTCGAGTTTGATTTTGACATCTGTAAATAATAAGGCCCATGTGTATTTGAATAGGGCCTCTAAACCGACAGTGTCGTCTCTCTTTACCCAACTGGTAATGATAGTCGACTTGTTTTAGGGTGAACCTTGGAGATATTTGCTACGTTCCAATGGTTTGGTAGTTGGTTTGCTTTGTATTCAAAGCGCCATAATTGTCTCGAAATAATTGTGCCCATGCTTTGGCAGCGTAAAGGATTTCTGTGTAGCTCTCTAGAGCTCAATATGACGTCATCAACCCAATATTAAAACTTAAATTTTTATTAAATTGAGCACTGTTTGCTAGAAACAAATGTCTTAACCCGCGCACTGCAGGGGCTTTGCGGCGAACACGAACTGCAGGGGGGTTGATTTCCGCCCCCCCCCCTGAGATCTCGAAAACTACGCTACGTAGTGAGAAGCGGAAAAAGGCATTCGATATATTGATACATGTTCTATCGAAAGTATTTCAGTGTTATTTTAGGTCAGGTCAAAATTAAGGTCACCAGAGGTCATCAAAGGTCAAATGTTCCATTTTTTTCTTCTGTTTTAGGACATCGCTCCAGAAATTCCCATATATCTCAGAAACGATGCTAGTTAGAAACAAACCGAAAAAAGAAAACGCCAGCTAGTGAAATTTGCAATCGCTAAGGTGTCCTCAGATTTGATCTCAGGTCAATATTTGAGGCTCCAGACTCCAGAGGTTAAAAAGAAAGAAAAAAAACGTTTTTTTTAAATTGTTTTTTGCTATTAACTTTTTACTTAATAAAGATAACGTAAAACTGTTTACGCCATTGTGTTTATCTTGTCAAGGCACTTTGAATGATATACATGGTGACCTTGTTAAGTCAACATAACAATTTGACCTCAGGTCAAGGTCAAGTGGTGACCCAAGTAGGGCATGTTGCATATGGGAAGACGTATCTCGACGAGACAAACACGTTGATGTCTGTTTTACTTCTCTATCTTTATTATGTCGGGAGTTATTGCCAACAAAGTGATGGTGATCTCGCATGACCTCAAATGACCCAATAGGGGTCACTGAACAAAAAATATACTTGGATCATCAAGAATATCCTATAATAACATGATCCAGAAGTAATTGGACTAATATCATGCATACCCTTGAAATAGGAAGCATTTGTATATTTCCCCATTTTCTTACTATGGGGAGGTTACGAAATTGACCTGAAATTGACCTGAGTCACCGATATCAAAATTCTTAAACGTACGAATTGTAAGTACTTATGCCCTCATGACATCCTGTAAGTTTCAAACTGATCGGTGAAAAACTCTGGCTTTGGCACAACTGCAAACATTTTTGGTGGTGGGGTCACTTGACCTGGTTTGATGACCTGACCTGAGATGACCCGAGGATATTTTTTTCTCAAAGTGTGCGCAATTGATGTCCTAACAGGTGTGCTAAAACCCGACGGCGCTGCACGCCGCCGTTTTTTCGCTATCTTTGAAAAACCTGAGGGGAGGGGGGGGGGGCGGAAATCAACCCACCCCTGCAGTGCGCGGGTTAATCGTCTTCGGCAGCAATTACTTCATATTGTGCACCACAAGCGGCGTACATTTGACAACTTTTGGGAAGCTGTGGGACAGTTCCTTTAAGCGTATGATTTCAACTTCGGAGCCCGAGACCATTGCCGTTGACCTGATAACACACGTTCACAACCGTACCACCCGAATTGCGGACCATCTAGTCACGCCAGCGATCCGATCCGAGTCCGGCAGGCGTCGCTTAAAATACTCGGTGGTAACCGCCTACAACGCCTTGCCCTCAACAATCAGATGCCTACCAACAACACGTTTCAAAAATGAGCTGAGGCAACACCTGCTGATGAAACAGCGGGGCGGGGTCGGCTAGGTGTGACGAAGCGTGTGAGTGTTTATGCGTATATTATGTGTGCGTGTGCGTGTGCGTGTGCGTGTGCGTGTGTGTGTGTGTGGGTGTGGGTGTGGGTGTGGGTGTGGGTGTGGGTGTGGGTGTGGGTGTGGGTGTGGGTGTGGGTGTGGGTGTGGGTGTGGGTGTGGGTGTGGGTGTGGGTGTGGGTGTGGGTGTGGGTGTGGGTGTGGGTGTGGGTGTGGGTGTGGGTGTGGGTGTGGGTGTGGGTGTGGGTGTGGGTGTGGGTGTGGGTGTGGGTGTGGGTGTGGGTGTGGGTGTGGGTGTGGGTGTGGGTGTGGGTGTGGGTGTGGGTGTGGGTGTGGGTGTGGGTGTGGGTGTGGGTGTGGGTGTGGGTGTGGGTGTGGGTGTGGGTGTGGGTGTGGGTGTGGGTGTGGGTGTGGGTGTGGGTGTGGGTGTGGGTGTGGGTGTGGGTGTGGGTGTGGGTGTGGGTGTGGATGTGGGTGTGGGTGTGGGTGTGGGTGTGGGTGTGGGTGTGGGTGTGGGTGTGGGTGTGGGTGTGGGTGTGGGTGTGGGTGCGTGCGTGCGTGCGTGCGTGCGTGCGTGCGTGCGTGCGTGCGTGCGTGTGCGTGCGTGCGTGCGTGCGTGCGTGCGTGCGTGCGTGCGTGCGTGCGTGCGTGCGTGTTTGTTTGTTCAGCTGGGTGAAACTTTGTATACTTTTAAGGATGCACTTGCACCCCCAATGTTAGATTTTGCATCGCCAATGTTCCTTTGGCATCCCCAATGTTTACTTGATAAGGAGACCCCCTTATAAAAAGAGGCCCCTACGGAAGGACAGGAGGTCCTTCTGTGCTTGAAGGAGGCCCATCTGCGCTTAAAGGAGGCCCCCTGTGATTATAGGAGGCCCCTCTGTGCTTAAAGAAGGTCCACCTACGCATAAAGGAGGCCCATCTGTGCTTAAATGAGGCCTCTCTGTGTTTAAAGGATGCTTCTCTGTGCTTAAAGAAGGCTCCTGTGCTTAAAGAAGACCCCTCTGTGCTTAAAGGAGGCCCCTGTGCTTAAAGGAGGACACTCTGTGCTTAAAAGTGGCACCCAGTGCTTGAAGGAGGCCCCTCTGTGCTTAAAGGAGGCCACCTGTGCTTGAAGGAGGCCCCTCTGTGCTTGAAAGCTTGAAGGAGGCCCCTCTGCGCTTAAAGGAGACCCCCTGTGCTTGAAGGAGGCCCCTCTGTGCTTGAAGGAGGCCCCTCTGCGCTTAAAGGAGACCCCCTGTGCTTGAAGGAGGCCCCTCTGTGCTTAAATGAGCCCCCCTGTGCTTAACCCTATTCCCTGCGGGCGGACAGAATTACGTTAACCTGCGGGGGGGGGGGGGCAGATTCTGCCCCCCAGAGATCTCGAGAACCGCTCGGTCGATTTTGATGGGAAAAACGCCATTCGATGCCAAGATCTATCTTGTTGGACCCCGAAAGTTTTGTTTTGTTAAAAAATATGGGGCCGGGGGGCAAACAATCCGGAAAATTTTGGGTGCTTTTGAAAGGTCATTGCGGCCATGTGGCTCGACCGATTTGCATGCCCTAAACGTTTTTGAGCTTCAAATGTACTGGTCTTTAATATATCAAAAGACAAAAAAAAACAAAATAAAAAATCATAGGCGTATTCAGGGAATGTAAAATGGGTGGATTTTCTGTAAAAAATATGTGCTGTTCGTGATTGTTTGGGACGACATGAACGTCACATGTGGGCATTATATGCTGTAATTTGTTAAATTTGATATATTGCGCATAGGCGGATCCAGGAAAAAACATGGGGGTACCATGCGTGTAACGCTTTTATCATCTTACTAATTTGAAGTTGGACCTAATTTGATGGTGGGTATCGCCTGCCATTTTTTTTATGCTGAGTGCGCCTTTGCCCCACAAATATGTAGAATCCCAGTATCTATGATGCATATTCCATTGAAATTGTTTCTGACGCATGTATTGCGCTGCAAACCACGAAGAAAATATGCGCCGCAAAACCGCATTCGTAACACCCTCCCCAAAACAGGACCCTGGAACTGCCTCTGCTGGACCGATTTTGTCAACATTTTGACACAACACGCGCCATTCAATTTTTGGAAAAGTCACAACGTTTCAGGACGCTAGGCTTAACGGTTTAGAAGTGGCAAGTGCAAAACTACCGGGAGGGGCAGAATCTGCCCCGCAGGGAATAGGGCTAAAGGAGGCCCCTTTGTGCTTAAAGGCGCCCCCTGTGCTTGAATGAGGTCCCTCTATGTTTAAAGGAGGCCCTTGTGCTTGAAAGAGGCCCCTCTACGCTTAAAGGAGGCCCCATGTGCTAAAGGAGGCCCATATGTGCTTAAATGAGGCCCTTGTGCATGCAGGAGGCCCCTCTGTGCTTGAAAGAGGCCCTCTGCGCTTAAAGGAGCTCCCATTTTCTTTAAAGGAGGCCCCTGTGCTTAAAGGAGGCCTGTGCTTAAAGGAGGCCCCTCTGTGCTTAAAGGAGGCCACTCTGTGCTTAAAGGGGGCCCCTGTGCTTGAAGGAGGTCCCTCTGTGCTTGCAGGAGGCCACTCTGCGCTTAGAGGAGACCCTGTGCTTGAAGGAGGCCCCCTGTGCTTACAGGAGGCCCCCTGTGCTTACAGGAGGCCCCTATGTGCTTAAAAGAGGCCCATATGTGCTTAAAGGAGGCCTCTCTGTGCTTAAAGGGGCCCTCTGTGCTTAAAGAAGACCCTCTGTGCTTAAAGGATGCCCCTGTCTTAAAGGATACCATGAGGGCCTGTGCTTGAAGGAGACCCCCTGTGCCCCTGTGCTTAAAGGAGGCCCCTCTGTGCTTAAAGGAGGCCCCATGTGATTGAAGGAGGCCCCCTGTGCTTGAATGAGGTCCCTCTGTGCTTGAAGGAGGCCCTTCTGTGCTTAAAGAAGGCCCTTCTGTGCTTAACACGCGCAGTGGAGGGGGGCACTTTTGTGCCCCCCATGTTTTTCGTGAATAACTCGTAAACGAAACGGAGCAGGGCAGTGTTGTTTGCGCGACATTAACGCCAACTCAATAACGGATCTATTGACGTTAAAAAAACGAAATCGGTCGATACATTTTTGTGTTATGTGGATTTTCGGTCAAAGATGGCGGCAAGAATCGCGGTCGGCAAATCGACATCTTCGGAACCAAAAATCGGATCGGGATGATTCAAACACCATTCGGTAGACAATGTCAATGTGCATCCCTTGAAACAACTTTGGACACATTTCTGGTGACCTGTGACGTCACAGAAGTAAACTTCCAAAAATTGTGTCATTTGGCCAGATTTGACCTTCATGACCTCGTTTGACCTTGAAGATATTGACCGAAGGTCATTTAAAATAAAAAAATGTAGATCGTCATAGCACCTACTTACCCTGTACGATTCATTATCTATCATACTTCATTATCTATATCTTTCATACTTTCGGAGATCTCAGGCGGGGGGGGGGGCATTAAAGTGCCCCCCCCCCCTCCACTGCGTGTTAGTGGCATACCCCTTCTCCACTGCGCGTGTTAAAGGAGGCCCCTCTGTGCTTAAAAGAGACCATCTGTGCTTAACACGTGCCCTGGAGGGCCTTTGATAATTACACGCCCTGGAGGGGTAAGGGGGGGGCGGATTCCGCCCCCCACCCCCCATAAAAGCTACACTAACGCAATTTGTAGGGTAGGGAGGTTCTGTAGGGAACTCCTTTGGCGAAATTTTAATGACCCTAGGTCAATATCTTCAAGGTCATATGGGGTCAAATGGAAAATGTTTCAAATTTTAGCACTTTGCTCCAGAAACACCCAAATATCTCAAGAACTATGATACCTAGGAACAAACGGAAAAAGCAATGAAATATGCAATGATCATGGTGTCCTCAAATTTTATCTCAGGTCAATAGTTAGGCTCCAGAGGTTATCAAAGGTCAAAAATGCCATTTAGAGCAAAACAGTTTTTCGCAAATAACTTTGTATCCTAATAGTTAATAGTTAAAAATATAAGGCAATTATTTTGACGCCATCGTGTTCGTCTCGTCGAGGCGCTTATAATCATATTCATGTTGACCAGTTAAGGTCAACTTATACATTTGACCTCAGTTCAAGGCCAAGTGGTGACCCAAGTTGGTCATGTTGCATATTGGGAGACGTATCTCGATGAGACACACGCATTGGTACCAGTTTCACGTATCTATCTTCATTCTGTCGAGTTATTGCCAAAAAAGTGTTGATGACCTCCGATGACGTCGGCTGACCCTGTAGGGGTCACTGAACGAAAATTGCACATGGATCATCAATAATGGCCTATGATAACATGATCCAGATGGAATTGGACTGATATCTTGCGTATCTGCAGAATAGGAAGCATTTGAATATTTCCCCATTGACTTAAAATGGGGGAGGTCACGAAATTGACCCGACCTTAGGTCACCGATATAAAAATCAGAGATACAAAATTGCAGGATCTTCTGAAGTCCTGCAAGTTTGAAACCCATCAGCCTAAAACTGTGGCTGTGGTACGACCGCAAACGTTTGTAGGTGGGGTCATCAGTATCACGTGTCCTTGTCTGGTGACCTGACCTGAGATGACTCGAAGTCAAGAATTGCACGTAATGTGGGTAGTTGAAATCCGAACAGGTATGCATAGAACAGCGGCGCTGCGTGCCACCGTTTTCCCGCTATCCTCGAAAAAACTTAGGAGTGGGCGGATTTCGCCCCCCCCCCCCCCCAGGGCGCGTGTCCCTCTGAGCTAGGAGGGCCCGTCAGAACACAAAGGATGTGTGCTTAAGAGAGGCCCTTACGCGTGCTTAACCCTCGCCCCGGTGGGCCTCTGAGACAACTTCGCCCTGGTGGGTGCGGGAGGGAGGGGGGGGGGGGGGGGGGTCAAAATTAACCCCCGCCCTCTAACTCGAAAACTAAAAGGGCGTTCTAAAAAGACGCGGAAAAAGTTTGGAAGCTCTTAACAAGTACATTCGAAGTTACTTCGTGTATTATTTGGCTCAGGTCAATATTGAGGGCATCAGAGGTCATCAAAGGTCAGATTTTCCAGTTTTAGGACTTCGCTTCGAACACCCCCAAATATCTCGGTACTATGATAGCTAAGAACAAACGGAGAAAAGCAATCAACAGCTCTTGAAAACTGCAATCACTGCAGTTGAATCGGGAGAGTTCGGCAAAAGCACACATATTTTGTTTTTTTCTCGAGAGTTTTTTATTAGCTTTTCAACATATGCATTGCATTACACTACATTTCTTTCACACGCACGCACCCCCACGCACAAACATGGTGCCGCATCGGCATCTGTGCGGCCCGTCTGGCCAAGCCGGAACGGTGCCCGTATTGGCAAAAAATCGTCCCGGGTCCGGGGAGGTCTGAGAGTTACCGCCCCGGCCGGGGAGAGCTGTGGATTACCACCCCTGCCGGGGAGAGCTGTGGGGTACCTCCCCGGCCGGGGAGAGCTGTGGGGTATACCTCCCCGACTCTCCAGACAGGCACACATATAGTGCGTTTATTGTTAAGAAGTTCTTCAAAGTCGTAAATCATTAAAGCCTTCTATTTTTACTTGCGTAGATTTATACCAGTACCTAACTATTCAGACTTCAGCAATTTGGGCTAATTTCTAATGGCCATACTAGTTAAATAATTTATTTTCATGTGGCTGTACATTTTTGTTTCGTCGTAATTGGAATTATTTGCTAATTTGTTGAATTGTTGGACGTCAATTCAGGGCTTACAGTTTGATGTGTGATTTTGAAGTTAAATGATCTATTCAGATAGCTACTGCAGTGCGCTGCAAAAATTATGGTATCTAAAATACTTTACGTAAAATATTGTTATGGGACAAGAAAATACAGCAGTGCTATACAATTAATTGTACACATGCACACCAACCTACACATGCGCTGCTAATGAAAGTGAAAATAAAATTAAACGGCGCCCTTAACCCGTACCCCGCTGGGGTCTCTAGCCGAACGCGCCCCGCTGGGGAGGGGGTAAATTTTACCCCCCATCATATCTTCCGAATCAATGAATGCAGCGAGACGCGCAAGGCGGCTATCGAAAGGTCTAAAGGAGATGAATCTAAAGAATGCTTAAAATTTGGTTTTCAAGGTCATAGGTAATGTCACGGTCAGGTCAAAGGTCAAAACTGAGGTATTTGAGTTTTTGGGCATATTTTCCATTCAAAGCCTTACATTGCGACTATTATCTCACTAGGTGTTCTCAAAGGTATATTGCATCTCCCGTATAAGCGAAAGTGAAATTGTAAGCAAAGGTAAAACAAGGGTCACTATTGGCAAGAGGTGTACGAAAGTCATGCGACACATGTTTTATGGGTTATTTTACACGTATAATTCGATAGTAGCAGCCATTTTACAACCTGGCACCATACAAGGTCAAGGTCAGGTCACATAAGGTCCAAATTTGAAATTGATTAATCTAAATAAAAAAGGCATGTTTCTAGACCAAATTTGTCTCAGGAATACAGCAGTGGCATTTATTTGTCTGTTTCTGGTCAATAAAAGCAAACAAAAACGTAACTTTCAGAAAATGACGCCATGTGTTACTTATACTTGGGAGCCATAAGTCAGTAACAAATAAAGATATTTCTTTGAAATGTGGTTTGGGTATCGTCCATACTTAGTTCTCTCATATATATTTTATTTTATATCTTTAACAAAAAAAATTGAGGGAAGTTTTCTGATTTTATTTGTATTTTTAGGGGTCAAAAACCCAAAAGTTCCAAAATCCGAGATATGCATTTTCAGTGAATGTCTTTCCTTTCTTTTAAGGCTTGTATATGCAATTTGCTTTAAAATTAGATTTGCTGGGATTTGTCAAACATTTATCTTTTTTTTTCTTCACCAAAAATAGCATAACATGACGTCATTAAAACGTCATTATCTCCCACAGTACTGCCTTAATTTCAGTGAAAATTGGTGAAAAAATTAATGCATGCATGTAAAATTAATGCAGCATAAGGTACTGACAGTTTGAAGTCGTTATTTATCATAGTTTTTAACCCTCGCCTGGGTGGGGAAGGGGGGTGGATGCCACCCCCTCGTTTTTTCTGGAATAACTCGCGTAATTTCCAACCGATTGCAATGAAACTTCCAATACACTACCTTTGAAGAAAAAATCACATACTCTGAAAATTTTAATTTCTAACCCACATGACCCGTGACCTATGACCTGTTTCTTAAGGTCATATCAGGCACAACTGTTGTCCCGCAGTATCGATGCTTGTAACTTGTGCAGTTTCCGAGTGTTTGTTGTTCAGGAGCATATGCACAGGTGTGTCTAGGTGACAGTTGTGGTTTCCACTGAGATCGTGATCTCGAATAACCTTTTCAGAAGTCAACTGAGGTCATTGACCTCCGATGATCTCAGATTACTTTTTTGGGCTTCTGGCGGTTGCTAGGACGTTTTGTGGCGCTGATTTCAAATTTGGGATCCATTTTACATCATAATAGGTTCCACTGGGGTCATGCGCTTCCACAGGTCAACCGAGGTCACTGACCTCAGATAACCTGACATAACCTTTTTGAAATTTTGCAGTTTTTAGGACACGCTGATTACGAATTTGGCACCCATTAAGCATTATGATATGCTTATTCACGATTCTAGCTCGATAAAATTCAATTTATACGTATTTACAATTTTGATGACTTTTGGTCATTAACATGGCCTCAGAGGTCACCTAATGATCAAAGGCTTTGAAATTGGATATCAAAGGCTTCCTCTCGTCACAAGCAACACGCTCGTCTTTGAATCGAAGCTCTAGCTCAATTAGGGGCGAAACGCTAAAGGGGGGGGGGGGGATCGTACTACCCCCGACCCGAACACGTAGTGATTTTACACTACCCGGGTGAGGGTTAAGTTATTGAGAAAATCCGGGAGGGCGGTGGAGGGTAAAAGTTACCACCGCCCCAGCGGGGCGCGGGTTAAGGCCACTCACCTGACGTGAGTTGCAACACATACGTTTCTTAACGTCGGCTTACTTGCAGGCACATCAGGGGCGATGTACTGGAGGCCCTCTGACAACTTGCCAGGAGGCCCCCACTACGATTTACATCCCCAATGTCATTTCCAAAGTTACACCCCTGTGTATATGTATATGCATATATATGTGTATA
>JAXIVJ010010100.1:0-48577 GCA_036785665.1 Chirona hameri
AGGCTAAATACAAAAAAAAGTAGGCTAAATACATCAGACTTCTTTACGCCGTAGGGTTTGGTTTTGTCTATGAGATGGTCTACGGGGTGACAGGCGACCAGGCCCCCCCCCCCCCCCCCCCCCCCGTAGGCTGCAGCGCAGAGTGAATGTGAGCGGAGCGTTATAAACGTGGGTCCCTGCAACAGTAATTGCTGTAAGGTTAGGTTAGGTTTGATTAAGTTATTATTGGTGACGTGAGACGTCATAGCTTTGGTATTACTGGTACACTTTTCAGTCTGTCATAATAATAATGTCAGGTGACTGCCGGCAGTCCGCTGACAGTAATAGAAGAATATAATAATATAAGATTTATATTCCCGAATAGAAGAAGGACCCTTCTTCTATTAGGGACCTCGGCAACCTAACATTAGGACCTCGCCACTTAACTATTAGGGACCTCGCCACTTAACTATTAGGGACCTCGCCACTTAACTATTAGGGACCTCGCCCCTGTTTCACTTAATATTCACAATAGGCTTGTTCATAGATCCGAAGTTGGATATGGGATCCCATTGGATCAATCAGCATAAATGCACAAAGGTATTGGATCCCAGTGGATCCCTCTGCATAAAATTGATAAAGATCCTCCTGGATCTCTCTGCGTAAATTGCAGATCCCAGATCAGAATCATGATTTAATCAAAACCCGCATAGAAGCAAGGCTGATTGAATCCAAAAGACTGTGCAATGCTATTTCAATGGTGAGTCAAACGTGATTTGACCAAAAAATTATTTGATTCTTGAATCGGAAAGAATCATTTCTCAAAATGGTTATCCATGAATCAAACGGTGACTGAATCATTCATATTCCAAAATGAATCGTGATTGAATCCTTCCAAAAAAAAGGTGAATCAATAACCAGTCTGCTTATTAGTAAAGGAATCTTGGTATGTAGTCCAGACTTGTGCCTGAATCCTGAAGTTTGATCTGGGATCTGTGTGGATCCCTCTGGTTATTGTGTACCTGGATCTGGTGTTTCATGTGGATCCCAGGACATATATTGTTTAGGTCCCCAAGACGTGATAAAACCTGATTTTAGAGTAATTAGCCATAGAGCGCAAACAAATTGAAGTGAGTCAGCCTGGCTCTTTGTAGGTGCCAGACTCAAGTTTTTTTCACCTCTGACAACCTTACAGAGAAAAAAACGGCATGGAGAACCTCCGTATCAATTAGGTCAAACGCGCTACCCTAAAAACTCGCGGTACCTCCGATTTGAGCGCCTCGGGCGGTCAGCGCATAGTTGGTACGAAAAACCGACTCCGAGGCAGCCGAGCAATGTGACAATCCTTGACGGTCGTCTGGCCTCCGCCGCCGCCGCTGCCCGGGCTGGTCTGGTCTGGTCCGGGCTGGTCAGGTCAGGTCAGGTGTGGCACGCTCTGGTGTGTGTGGGGCCGCACTGCCGCCACTGCCCGGTCAGGTCAGGTCAGGTCAGGTCAGGTCAGGTCAGGTCAGGTCAGGTCAGCTCAGGTCAGGTCAGGTCAGGTCAGGGTCAGGTCAGGTCAGGTCAGGTCAGGTCAGGTCAGGTCAGGTCAGGTCAGGTCAGGTCAGGTCAGGTCAGGTCAGGTCAGGTCAGGTCAGGTCAGGTCAGGTCAGGTCAGGTCAGGTCAGGTCAGGTCAGGTCAGGGGTGGTGTGGGGCTGCCGCTACTGCCACTGCCCGGTCAGGTCAGGTCTGGTCAGGTCAGGTCAGGTCAGGTCAGGTCAGGTCAGGTCAGGTGTGGTGTGGGGCTGCCGCTACTGCCACTGCCCGGTCAGGTCCAGGCAGGTCAGGTCAGGTCAGGTCAGGTCAGGTCAGGTCAGGTCAGGTCAGGTCAGGTCAGGTCAGGTCAGGCAAGGTCAGATATGGGCAGGTCAGGCCAGGCCAGGCCAGGCCAGGTCAGGTCAGGTACGGGTGGTTTGGGGAAGGGCATATTAAAAAAATATCACACAATTCTGAAAACTCAATCGGATTGCGCTTGCTTATGTTGTGCTTGATAGCTGATTTAAAATAAGCTTTCCTTAGTAAAAGTTGCTTAGATTTTCTTCTACCGGGCGTCCCAGAAAGAGCAGTCGCATTTTATTTTCTTCTAGTTAAACCCGGCATTGGCTGGGGTCTCAGCCGAACGGCATTGGCAGTGGGAGAGGGCGTTTTCTCCCCCCCCCCCCCCCCCCCGGGTTATCTTCTGATCCAATAACCGCAGCGAGACGCGCAAGGCGGCAATCGAAACCTCTCAAGAGACGCATCCAAAGCATAAACTAAAATAAATAAGGTCACATGTCAAGTCACGGTCAGGTCAAAGATAAAATAGAGATATTTGAGTTTTTGGGCCATACTTTCCATCCAAAGCCTAACAAAAAGTCACAGGTCTACGAAAGCCATGCGACCACATGTTGTATGGGTTTATTTTACGCGTATAATTCGATAGTAGCAGTCATTTTCACAACCTGACACCTTATAAGGTCAAGGTCTGGTCAAATAAGGCCCAAATTTGATATTCCGTAAATATAAATAAACAATGCATGTGCCCAGGACCAGTTTTGTCTCAGAAATACAATGCTGGCATTGATTTGTTTGTATCTGGTCACTAAAAAAAAGCAATGTCAAAATCTGACGCCATGAGTTACTCATACTTAGGGAGCGATAAGTAAGTCAAAAATAAAACAATATTTGCCTTTAAATTGGTTTGAGTATTGTCTACATGTGGTTTCTTAACATGTCATCCGTTTTGTTTTTAATATTTGAAAATGTAGATTTTGAGGGTATTTAAAAAAGAAAGTTTTGTTTAATTATTAAGGGTCAAAAAACAAATTTTCAGAAATCCTAGAGAGCTAGTTTGTAGCGTTTGCAATTTGCTATCTTTTGTTTTTTCGATTGCATTTTGCGTTAAATATGTAATTTCTATGGCCTGGCAAAGTTTAGCTGATTGTTGTGTCGAGCTCGTGTGTAGTGACGTTCACTAAATTTGTTTTTGTTTCGAAAAAATTTCGACAAATATATATTTTTCGCACAGAAGACGGTATAATTGATGTAGGAGAAGGTATCTGAAGTTCACGTCGATAGGGCTATTAGTTTCTGAGCTATTGCGAAAGTCCGTCATGGGGGAGGGGGGGACGGCCCCCCCCCCCCACACACACAGCAATGGCGGGTTAAAGGGAATGTTTCACCTTTCTGAAGTTGTCAAATATACGCTGGTTGTGGTCGAAAATATGAAGTAAGTGCTGCTGGAAAACGATCGTGATATTTTGTATCTCTAAGAGTCACTTAACTTTATACAAATTAAGTTTTTAAATGTGGAATGATAACGTCATTATTGAGCCTATAGACTGACAGAGGTGAAAAACAACCTTGAGGCTGGCACCTACAAAGAGCCAGGCTGACTCACTTAAATTGTTGCGCTCTTATGGCCAATTACTCTAAAAATCAGGTTTTATCACGTCTCGGTGGCCTAAACAATATATGTCCTGGGATCCACATGGAACACCAGATCCAGGTATACATAAGCAGAGGGATCCACAAAGATCCCAGTTCCTGATATATTGTATGCTGTGGGATCTATAATTTATGCCGAGGGATCCAGGAGGATCCCAGATCTGCATGCATTTTATGCCGAAGGATCCACTGGGATCCCAGATCAAACTTCAGGATCCAGGCACAAGTCTGGACTACGTACCAAGATTCCTTTACTAATAAGGTTTACCCACAATGAAGAAACGACCCCTGGGGTGACGTCAGAGCATTTGACATCAATATTTTGCAATATGGTAGGCCCAGACATGTGCCTAGATCCCAGGATCCAGCTGAGATCGGGATAATTGTGTCCTGGTCCCCGGGATCCACATTAGACCACGTCGTCATTTGCCGAATTCAGATTTCAGATCTGGCGGTGGGATTTTTTTTATGTCTTGGTGTGTTCTTAACAAGATGCAAAAATAATTTCACAAAAATCAAAATTTATCTTACCGGGTTTTGTGATTTGTAAACCATTGCAAACGCCGTTTCGACGTTGAAGTCTCCCGTTGTAAACGTATTGGTGTTATCGTCCGGTAAAACACTTCCGATATTGCTATTGTTCTTCGTCATTTTACGGATCGAAAGTGCAGTGGGTGACTTAAAGAGTACATTTAAGTTCTTTTAGGGGTTCTAAAGGTGTAGACAAGGTTATTTTGGCAGTCATACGGGCTTAAGTGGATGGTTTTGTTGGTACTTTTTTGCACTCAGGCCAAAGCGCCTGTCTACCTAATTAAGATATTTTAGCACAGTAACTGGCGGAAATTGAACACAATATTAAATCGGAACTCCTTTGGATTGGAAATTGTTCCATGTTGACAATTCCATTGTCGCCTAGCGCATCATCGAGCGATGTCTTGGGAGAAATCGTGAGTTTATGCATTCCAAGCGTTCGCAGATGTTGGGAGATAGACGCGTTTTACGCTCAGTGGAACGTTGCAGTGGTTGCGCACAGGGTGTTCCGATCCGGTCAAATGATGGCTGTAGGTAGTGTAGTAGTGGTCGATGCGATGTCTAGTCAGCGCTTCCACCTCAATTCTACTGCGCCTGCCGCTACATATCTGTCAATGCTGGGACGTGGGCGGTTGAAAGAGAGCAGCCTCAGCCTGGCTCGTTACCGACCATTCTGCGTCCATTGTAATCGACAAAGCGTTGAACGGTACGAAATCTCTCGTTGGTGGGACCACACGTGGGTGCGACTAGATACTGGTGCTTTTCGGAATTCACGCAAAGCAGCCTTCTTGCGGATGCGTAAGAAACGCTGTCCATCCACCCCAGGGCTCTACTCGGCAGGTGCGTCGTGTGGGTAAGCTTTCGAGACCGATGTCCGGGAATGCTGCATCTAGTCATGCCATTCGACATGAGAAACGAGGGTCCAAGAGGGACTCTGGCGAGTTGCCCAGATCAGTCCAGCTAGTGGCTAGTCGACAATCCAGTCATACGTGGGATAGTCCTTGCTTTATTTTGCACACGTATTGGAGGTCAAGGCGCTTCCCGTCTTTCCGTCAAAAGGGGTTTCTTACGCAGACCGCAGGAACACTGCTTAGCGTGAATTCCGTAAAGCACCAGTGGCTAGTCGCACCCACGTGTGGTGCACACCAACGAGAGATTTCGTACCGTTCAAACGCTTTGTCGAATACAATGGACGCACAATGGACGTAACGAGCCAGGCTTGAGGCTGCTCCTCTCTCTCAACCCGCCCCACGTCCCCAGCATTGACAGATATGTAGCGTGGCAGGCGCAGTAGAATTGAGGTGGTAGCGCTGACTAGACATCGCATCGACCACTACTACACTACCTACAGCCATCATTTGACCGGATCGAAAACACCCTGTGCGCAACCACTGCAACGTTTCACTGAGCGTGAAACGCGTCTATCTCCCAACGACATCTGCGAACGCTTTGAATGCATAAACTCGCGATATATATCCAAGAAATCACTCGATGATGCGCCTAGGCGACAATGGAATTGTCAACATGGAACAATTTCCAATCCAAAGGAGTTCCGATTTAATATTGTGTTCAATTTCCGCCAGTTACTGCGCTAAAATATCCTTAATTAGGTAGATAGGCGTTTTGGCCTAAGTGCACAAAAGTGCCACCAAAACCCACCATTTAACCCTATTCCCTGCGGGGGGCAGATTCTGCTCCCCCGGTAGTTTTCACTTGCCGCTTCTAAGCCGTTAGGCCTAGCGTCCTGAAACTTTGTGACTTTTCACAAAATTGAATGGCACGTGTTGTGTCAAAATTTTGAAAAAATCGATTTAGCAGAGGCGGTTCCAGGCTCCTGTCTTGGGGAGGGTGTTACGAATGCGGTTTTGCGGCGCATACTTCCTTCGTGGTTTGCAGTGCAATAAATGCATCAGAAACAATTACAATGCAATATGCATCATAGATACTGGGATTGTACATATTTTTTGGGCAGAGACGCACTCAGGATAAAAAAAATGGGAGGCGATACCCACCCTCAAATTCATTTGTCTGTATCTAATCAAAAACAGAAAAAAGGGAATTACAAAAATGGCGTCATGAGTTACTTATACTTAGGGAGCAGTGTTCGCCACGGTCCCACCAACCCCCGGCCCGGCCCGGCCCAGGACCATGAACACCAAGCTCAGGCCCGGACCAGGCTCGGTCAAATTCATAATATTGAGGCCCATGCCCGGTCCGGCCCGTTCAGATTAAGCATATCATTATTTTCGCAAAATTTGCAATCATTATCCTAGCATATTTACTTGTATACTATTAAATTCAATTCAATTCAATTTATTCAGACATCCCTACATGGGGACAAAGCACATGTCAGTAGGTACGGTTAAACAGTAAGTAGGTATGTATATACACGCCCACACACGCATACACGCATACACGCCCACATATAGACCATGCCATTCACCGGCACACACTCAAACACGATCACCCATGAGGCAACACCAAAAGCCGAAAGAGGCCCCAGGCGTCCTTGTTATTCTGAGCCAGAAGCCACCGGAGGGAGTCAGTAAGGCCACAGAGGGGCCGGGGGTATCCAATAGCTCCCGGTCGACGCGCCCTCCGGCAACTCGCAATAGCGTCGCAAGGCTCCCTCCACAAAATACAAGCATATAATTTGCCAGAGAACCCGTGTTGCACGCGGAAGTCGCGTTGAGGGCAACACGCGCTAAACTGCTTAATAAAACACAGCGGAGGCGATGGTCACCGCGAAATGCATTGCTGCAAGCATATGCTATTCAAAGCAAGCACTATAAATGTGAAACAATGAACCAACTATGCTAACCCCCCAAAAAAAGAAGAAGAAAAAGTCACAGCCACAGCAACAGGGTGTTGTTGTGTAAGTGAACTGCTGGCTAAAATATTTTTGAGCTCTGACCTGAGCTTGTGCGACGCGCGCATTACTTCAAAATTGTCAGGCCCAGGCCCATCCAGAGCCCAGTGATTTCCTTAAAGTTGAGGCCCAGTCCAGGCCCAGTCCAGGCCCAGTCCATGGCCCATAGGGCCAGTCCTGCCTATGGCGAACTCTGTTAGGGAGCCATAATTCAGTCAAAAATAAAGCTATTGCTTTGAAATTTGGTTTGGGTATCGTCCATACTTCGTTCTCTAACATATATTCCGTTTTTTGCAAACGTTTGAAAATGTAGATTTTGAGGGCATTTTTTTTCAAAACATTTTTTCTTCTTCATTTTTGGGGGTCAAAAAACAAAACTTTCAAACTTTCGAGGTAGGAGCTTTTAACCCTTGCAATTTTCCAGCTCTAAGCGTTTTTCGATTGCATTTTGCTTCAAATGTGTCATTAGTACGGTCTGGCAAGGTTTAGCGGATTTTTGTGTCAAACTCGCATGTAGTGACGTCATTAAAACGTCATTATCTTCCCAAGTTCTGCCTTGATTTCAGTGAAATTTGGTGAGAAGACGTAAAATTGATGCAGCATTAGGTATTGCAAGTTTTACGTCGCTATCCTCCACAGTTGTCAAGTTATTGAGGAAATTATGTAGGGGGGTAAAAAAAATTCCCCCCAGCGGAACGCGGGTTAACCCTCGCCCTACAGTAGCTTTTTTCACCTTCGCCCTACGGGGCCTGACAGGCCCCCCTGTTAACTTCCAAACCAAGCAACTTAGAGCAATGCGGTAAGAACCAGCATGTTTCCTGTCATGAGAGAAATCTAACAGTGCGATTTTTAGGTTTCAGGTGAACGGATGACCTTCCAGGTCAAGTGAATGACCTCGGATTTACCACGTCCAGAACAGCGATTTTGCTACATACCTACCCTACCCCCCGCCGTGATTCTCGCGCTTGTCAACGCCCTGGTCGTCTCGCAAATTAGATATTGTATCTCGGTGTACGGCAGTGGCACCAAGCAGAACCTCTCTCGCATTAAACCAATACTTAACTATTCAGCTAAAGTAATTTTTGGCCGCAAAAAGTATGATCATGTGCAGTGGCGCACGCAGGGGGGTCAAAGGGGTCAGCTGACCCCCCCCCCCCCCCCGAAATTTCTAAGGGGCCCGTATTTCTGAGGGGCCCGTTTCTGGTAGGGGCCCGGTCTTGGTCAGGCCCGATCGAGGTAGGGGATCGGTGCTGGCAAAGGCGTGGCATGGGATGATGGGGCCCGGTCACAACAGGGCCCGGTCCTCGCATATTCTTGACACGGGCCCGTTTCTGGTAGGGGCACGGTCTTGGTCCGGCCTGATCGAGGCAGGGGCCCGGTGCTGGCAAAGGCGTGATATGGGGCCCGGTCAGAACGAGAGCCCGGTACTTGAACATTATTGATGCGGGCCCGTTTCTGGTAGGGGCCCGGTCTTGGTCAGGCCCGATCGAGGCAGGAGCCCGGTGCTGGCAAAGGCGTGATATGGGGCCCAGTCAGAACGAGGACCCGGTCACAACAGGGCCCGGTTATTGCATATTCTTGATACGGGCCCGTTTCTGGAAGGGGCCCGGTCTTGGTCAGTTCCGATCGAGGCAGGGTCCCGGTGCTGGTAAAGACGTGGCATAAGGCCCGGTCAGGACGAGGGCCCGGTCACAACAGGGCCCGGTCCTCGCATATTCTTGATACTGGCCCGTTTCTGGTAGGGGCCCGGTCTTGGTCAGGCCTGATCGAGGCAGGGGCCCGGTGCTGGCAAAAGCGTGATATGGGGCCCGGTCACAACAGGGCCCGGTCCTTGCATATTCTTGATACGGGCCCGTTTCTGGTAGGGGCCCGGTCTTGGTCAGGCCTGATCGAGGCAGGGGCCGGTGCTGGCAAAGGCGTGGCATGGGGCCCGGTCAGGACGAGGGCCCGGTCATAACAGGGCCCGGTCCTCGCATATTCTTGATACGGGCCCGTTTTTGGTAGGGGCCCGGTCTTGGTCAGGCCCGATCGAGGCAGGGGCCCGGTGCTGACAAAGGCGTAATATGGGCCCGGTCACAACAGGGCCCGGTCCTTGCATATTCTTGATGCGGGCCCGTTTCTGGTAGGGGCCGGTCTTGGTCAGGCCCGATCGAGGCAGGGGCCCGGTGCCGGGAAAGACGTGATATAGGGCCCGGTCAAAACGAAGGCCCGGTCACAACAGGGCCCGACCCTTGCAAATTCTTGATACGGGCGTATTTGATATTGATACGTATGTTTTTACATTATCCATTGTTGCTTCAGGAAATGGTTTATGGCAACTTGTGGCAACATGATAGTGGGCGCGAATGACGTAGTCGAGGCGCACTAAAACCCCAACGATGATGATGATGACATAACTACCGGGGATCGGACTACCTAACCTGCCTAACCTGTAAAATATAATTTTTGTTGTTGTCATTTATCTCATTTCGTCAAATTTACTCTCGACAGTTGTACCGTACATCAGTAGCACACGCACCTAAAATTCGCACATCAGTAACACACGCAGTCACCTTACACGACATTGACAAGAAAATTATAATGTCTCAGGTCCCATGCTGTAGGGGCCCGCTCAAAAACAAGTGACCGAAATCCGCGAAGTTATCTAAAAACGGGTTTACAAGGGGCCAGCTTTTAGGGCTCTGACCCCCCCCCCCCCCCCCCCCCAAATGGAATCCTGCGTGCGCCACTGATCATGTGTCTGATTTGCTGAGGCGGCTGGGGTGGCTCAGCGCGGAGCAACTTGTGTCGTACCACGCCCTGAGTCTCGTGCACAAGGTGCGTTGTAGCGGTGAGCCGGAGGTCTTGGCGGCCGGTCTCACCACTGTAGCCGAGGCTCGTGGCCGTGACCTGGACGTTGTCACGCGGCAGCACCACCTGTTGTTTGTACCGCGGTCCCGCACCGAAATGGGGAGGAGGCGGTTTCAGTGCAGGGACCGGCGTCGTACAACGCCCTGCCACCCGATCTGTCGCAGCTCCCTCCGCACCTGTTCAGTCGCCATCTGATGCGGCACCTCAGCGATGGCCGGTCGGCACAGGTTTAATCCTAATGTCTCGATGAAAGTTTATACTTAGTTTTGACTAATGAGTGCTTGTAATTGTGTGACTTGTAATTGTGTGAATGGTTGGTTATCACTGTATTCGAGGACACATCACATCCAAGCGCGAGCGTCACCTACACTCCACTGACCTTGGGCGGCGCTGCTGCGCCGCCTCGCGTCCCGGCTGCCCACACGGGCGGATCCAGGACGGTCGAGAGGGAGGGTAGATACACATATCCCATCACCTCCCCCCAGACGCTGAGGCGGGAACGACTACTGCGTCTCACGTTCACATACAACTCAACAGCCACGCACAGCTACGCACCAATAACATATAAACACACATATATCACAATAGAACACAGCTCGCCCACAGCTAGCTATCGTATTTAAGTTTCGTACGTGTTGACTCCCCAACGTACGTGCAGACGGTGCGGCGGCCCACGCGGCCGCGTACTGCGCCGCAGGGCTGGCCGCGCCGGCACAGTGCCGGCTGTGGCTGCCGGTGGCGGCTTCAGCGCGCCAGCTCCACATGCCTCCCGGTCCCGCGACGGTTGAGCCGGCTGAGTCGGCGGCCGCTGCGCATCGCTACCCGCCGCACGCGGGCCCGGCGTCGTCTCCGATACCAGCGGGCGGTGTGGCCACAGGAAACGGCGATTTCGCCAGTACAGACGCCCGCTCGGCATCTTAACCGAGTACGATCGGCGGGCGCCGATGGCCACCACGACGCCGGTGCGGTCCCATCGTCCCGTGACCAGGTCTTGGACATCCACCCTACACCCGATGCCGAGACGAGACAGGGGACGGGTATCCCTGTCGTGGCGCTGCCGGGCGCCTTGATGCAGCTCGTCCGCTCGCGCGTCACAGTCGTCCGCCATCCGCTGCCACTGCGGTGCGAAAGCGCGATGATGCACCGGCAGGGGCGTCCGGACGGGATGGCCGAACAGCACCTGAGCCGGTGACCTTCCGTCGGCTCTCGGGGTGTTCCGGATCTCCAGCAGGCCTTGATCCATCTGCTCCTCATCGAACGTTCCTCCCTGTGACGCGGCGATCACCAGCTTTTTGACGGACTTAACGGCCGCCTCGGCGTGTCCGTTGGACTGTGGGTGACCCGGCGATGACATCTGGTGGCGCACCTCCATTTCTCCAGGAAACGGCGCATTGTTGACGAGGCAAACTGCGGTCCTCCATCGCTCCGCAGAACGGCAGGCACCCCCATCAGAGAGAAGAGGTGGCGAAGCTCGCGAGTCAGCTGGTCAGCCGACGCGGTTCGATGACACAAGGAGACGTACGGCCATCCGGACAGCCTGTCGGCACATACCAGGAACGTGCGACCAGCGACGTGAAAATAGGCCGCGGAGACAGACTCGAATACGCGTGAAGGCGCCGGATCTTCCTGCCACATCGGCTCTCGTGGCTGACTGGGCCGCATCGTGCGGCACACGTCGCAGGCTGACACTATGTTTGCGACGTCGCGATCTATGCCGGGCCAGTAGACACAGAGGCGCGCGCGTCTGCGAGTCCTCTCGACTCCCTGATGTGACACATGCAGCTGGCGCAGCACATCCCGCCTCATGTCTGACGGAATGACGAGCCTCGACCCGTACACCAACAGATCGTCGTCCACTGCCAGCATGCTGCGCACGCCCCAGTATGGACGCACCTCAGGCGGCAGCTCATGGCAGTGCTCTGGGAAGCCGTGCAGGACTGTGTCACGCAGCTTCAAATACTCGGGATCGCGTACAGCAGCGGCCCTGACTTTCTCCAGCGCCGAGACCATCAGCGGCGCCAGCCGCGTCCCATCCTCTGTGGTGCTCTCGGCCTGCAGAGCAGCGATCACCGCAGAGTGTAGCGGGTCCGAGTCCGGCTCAGCCACCTCGTCCCCCGCCACCGGACCGCTGACAGGCGCCCGAGAGAGCGCATCTGGGATCTTGTGATTGGCGCCTCGCTGCCAGCTCGCGATGAAGCGATAGGCAGTCAGCCGGAGGCGCATCCGCTGTAGCCGCGGATTTCCAATGTCCGCGAGCCGCTTGCAGTTCAGGATAAATACGAGCGGTCGATGGTCAATAATGACGTCGAACTGCGGCAGGCCGGCGAGATACATGTTACACTTTTTGCAGGCCCACAAACAGGCGGCGAGCTCGACCTCGATGACGGCGTACCGAGTCTCCACGTCAGTCAGGAAACGTGAGCCGCAGTGCACCAGGCGCCACACGTCTCCGTGGCGCTGCAGCAGCGCGAAGCCCATGCCGCGGGTGCTAGAGGCGTCAGTTTGCAGCGCGGTGGGGAGACGCGGGTCGAAGAATGCCATCACTGGCGGCGCGGACAGCACATGTTTCACGTCACGGAAGGCGGCCTCGTGATCAAGTGTCCAACACCAGATTCTGCCCTTCTTCAGCAGGTCCCGCAGCGGACTGGCAGCGTCCGCCATCTCTGATGAGAAGGGTCCCAGCTGGTTTGCGAGTCCCAGGAAAGACTGCAGGTCTGTGATGTTATGAGGCCTCGGGAACTCAGCGATGGCGCAGAGTTTTTCGCCGTCTGACGTGTATCCCGTGGGGGTCACCCGGTACCCCCAGAAGTTCACCTCCTGTCGAGCGAACCGAAACTTGGCAGGGTTCAGCGTGATGCCGGTTTCGTCGCAGCGGCGAATGATGTCGATGACGTGAGCCAAGTGCTGGCGATACGTGACGTCATACGTCAGTATGTCATCAACGATCTTCGCTGTGTCCGGGATGCCGCTCAGCGCCCGATTGCCGCGGCGGAGGTACTCGTCCCCGGAGACGGTGAGGCCCATGTGGGCCCGGAGGAACTTCATCCTTCCCCATGGAGTCATGAAGCAGGTGAGGTCTTGGCAGCGCTCCGCTATCTCCACCTGAAAATAACCCATCTTGGCGTCGAGGGTCGAGAACCAGCGCCGTCCAGTGGGTATGTCAGCCACGACGTTCTGTGCGGTCCTGGTCGGGTACGCCGGCCTCTCGACGTACGCGTTGAGGGGTGTGAAGTCGACACAGACTCTGACTCCGCCCGACTGTTTTGGTACCAGCACTATGGCAGTCGCGTAAGCACTATGGCAGACACCATTCAGTCGCGTAATCGACCGGCGTGATGACGCCTCGTGCTTGGAGATCATCCAGCCGAGCTTTTACCTCCTCACGCCAGGCGTACGGGACTGCTCGAGCTGCGGTGATGGCGACCGGCCGGTAGCCTGGCTTCAGGTCGAACTGCATGGGTGCACCGACCATCGCTCGCAGCTTGTCGTCGCCGTCAAACACGCGCCGAAAGCTCGCGATGATGGCAGATCGGTGCTTCTCCACGGTCGTCGCTGAAGGGTCACCGTCGCCCTCCCATGATGGCAGGCCGCCCCCGGCGGCGGACGCCGGCGGACGCTGCCCAGACGGCCCGTCAGGCAGCGTCATCATCGCTGCGGTGGCGCCAATGTCGCTGATGTCGCTGAAGTCAGTAGGTGGCCGGTCACTAGGTGGCGCTAGCGTTCCCACGGTAGGTGGCGGGCCAGTCGGCCGAGCAGTCTGGCCGGGCAGCCGGCCGGTAGGTGGCGGCCCAGTCGGCCGGCTGATGCCGCTAGGTGGCGGACCCATCGGCTGGTCGCCGGCCGCCATGGCAGGCGGCGTTGCAGCGACAGGACGAGTCATCTGACGTCCGACGTCCTCACGGCGGCGGCGGCGAGGCGGGGGTATAGGCGGCGGTGGCCCCGGTGACGTCACCGACTGCACTTGCGCTGGGAAGTTCGACTGTAGCAGACGCGCTCGTCGAGAGCCGAGGGTCACCTCGGCACTGAATGAACCCCTGCACGCCAGAGGATGGTGTCCGACGGCCGATAATCCCTCCGTAGACTCGGTGTGTAGCTCTGCGTCGGTCAGGCCCAGAGAACGGGCCACGGCCGTCCCCATGACGGTCGCCTCTGCACCAGAGTCGGGCGTGCACCGAATCCTGTCCCGACCTGCAGGATGGTGCATTTCCACCAAGACTTTCGGAGCCGGTCGAGTAGACCGCCCGACGTACACATCGGCGACGACACTCCAGACGCGGTGGGATGGCGGCGACCGGGGCGGGGACGGCGACGGTGACGGCGACGGTGAGCGGCGGCGAGTGGGCGTCTGTCGTCCCTGCGATCGGCCACGGAACCGCCCGCCGGCCGCCTCAGTTGATCTCTGAGTGCCCGCGGCCCTACGGCACATCGCCGCGAAATGACCGCGTAGTCCACAGCCCCGGCAGATGGCGCCAGCGGCGCGACACCAGGATGGGTCGCCGTGCTCCGCCCAGCCGCATCGCTGACACCGCCCCTGGTCCGGCCGGCTGGCCGACCGCGGGCCGCGAGCACTTGGCGCGCTGCCAACGGCCTCCGCGGCCCGCACACGGTGGACATCCGAGCCTGGTACGCCGCGTATGTCCGGACATACAGTGCGTGCGTTCTCACAGGCACGGCAGATGTCAACGCTGTCAGGCACGGCAGATGTCGCACGCTGCAGAGTCAGGCCCTTAGTCTCTAGCAAACGGCGCACCGCCTCGTCATCACCGACGCCACACACAATGCGGTCCCGAATCTGGTCGTCCACACAGTGAGGACAAAGGTCACAGCACGCGGCTATCTCCCGCACGGCACACAGGAAATCGTCAAAACGCTCGCCGGACTCCTGGCACCGAGCGTAAAAATCGCGCCGATCCACCACAATATTGCCTTGTGCCCGCAGGTGGGCCTCCATGGCGTCCAGAACGTCGGCTAGTGGACTATCATCGGCCACGCCGAGTCCATAGCGCAGTGTCCTCTGTCACTCGTCGTCCAGACGGCCCAGAACTGCCGCTTGCTGCTCCTTGAGTGACAGCGCCGACACACCGGTCAGCATGAAGTAGGCGGAGAGCTTTTCACGCCAGGCCGTAAACTCGCGGATACTTGCTGAGGCGTGGAGATGTGGAGCGGGCGTCGTCGCCAGCGGTAGTCGGGGTCGCGGAGCGCCTCCGGTCCCGTCCACGGTGAGCGCAGACGAAGCGGCGGCTCCCGCCGGGGAGGCGACCATCAGCCGCTCCATCATCGCCGCTAGCCGCTCCTCCCGCTCTGCCGAGATCTCCGCCTGCCGGACCAGCAGGGCGGAGAGGCGCGCAATGTCCGTAAGTTCCTCGACCGACCGCGCCATGATTGGTTATCACTGTATTCGAGGCCACATCACATCCACGCGCGAGCGTCACCTACACTCCACTGACCTTGGGCAGCGCTGCTGCGCCGCCTCGCGTCTCGGCCGCCCACACGGGCGGATCCAGGACGGTCGGGAGGGAGGGTAGATACACATCCCAACAGTTTGGCTGTGTGACGTTGTGCGTGTGCGTGTTTATGTGAGTGTGCGTTGTATGTTCCGACCACATTCCTCTAGATTTATATTTAACAGTGACGAGAGGTAATAATAGCCGCAAGTATATTTCGGAATGCCTCAATCAACAGTATGAGTATGAGTATGAGTAACTAAATGTACCGTTTTCATTTTTTCGAATAGCAGCGATTTAAGATGTCAATTTCATATATTGCAGCATTTTAAGGCCTATTTGGAAAATATTTCCATTTGTGGCGCACGAGATTCGTGTGGCACAGATCAAAACGAGAGGCCGTTGAGGTACCGCACAGAGCAGGGGTTGTCATCCCTTCAGCCGCCATAGGCTCAATTTGCTTTTTGTTATGCAATAAAAAGAACCACAAATAAAAGAACCACATATCAACCAAAAACCGTGACATACGTGATTCTTCCTTAAGCGTGACGTCATCTATTGGCACAGATTACATCGACGCGTTGAAGGCAAGGTTATTCCAGAATACTTATATCAATGAGTAGGTTCAAGTTTGGCGACTGCCATGACGGACGTATCACCAGGCGTGACGTATCACGCCTGGTTCAAACTATAATAAACTAACTATGTTCCCACATGAACTAATTCTGGTATGCTTTTTGGTGTAGTTCTCATTTTCTTTTAGAATTTCAACTATATAATAGGATATGGTAATCATCGACAAATATCTGAAAAGAAAACGAAATATATTTAATACAATTTGGTGTGCATTCGAATGGAAATAATATTTAAAGTTCATTGGCACATCAATTTTATTGGAAAATGTCTATAAACACCATTTTAACAATACATCACAATTAGTCAGCTGTAACAGAGTTTGCATTCAGGCCGGACATTTCGAAGCACCAGGCCGCCGCCGGGACGGCCTGCCGGCCCCGCGGCGGTACAGTCTCTGGCAAGGCGTCGCAGTGGTTCTCACCAACTTGCGGCCGGCGCGGCGACGGCGGTGTACAGCCTTTGCCAGCGGTCCCCCGCTCCAGCGCGCCGTGTGTGCGGAACTGCCTCCACTCGACTGAGAATTGTGGACGATTGGAGTGTCTCAGGTAAAATCGGAGGCCATCCCAGGAATCTTCAAAAAACGAGCTTCCCATTGAGCATAAATATTTGTATCCATCTCTCTTAGATAACAAATTAATGGGGGGGGGGTAACTACCAAGCCACTTTGCATTGCCTTAACACTGGAGCGGGATTCGACTGCCATGGTGATGTCACAGCTACCAAACAAAGTTCCCCCCCCCCGGCCGTGTTGCGGGTGGTTGTTGCGGAGGTCCTCTTGTCACCCTGGTTGCGCGTTGCACGGTTGCGGGCCAAGTTGCGGGCTGCTGCGGCTGGGCGGTGAGCTGAGGCTATTGAGACGGGTGATAAAAATAATTATTTTCAGGTAAGTACTGAGAATGTCCCTGTTTTTAGTGCATTTATGATGAAATCATATGTATACAATTAGTATACAATATTCAATTTGCCTATATAAAGGTGTGAAAAAGTGGAATATCGCCAAAGTGTGGCTCCGGTCTGGCATCGCCGTCGTGGCCGGACATTAAAATAAAGGTTCAAGGATAGTATCACCATGGATTATTGTATAACGGATGGGATTCTCTACGAATTTGGGGAACATTTGGCACCCTAGCGGCGGACAGCCTGAACTAACATTGGACAGGACTGCGGCGAATTTCTCCGCGTCCGCTGTACAATCGTACGTATTTTCCCGTGACTCTTTTCGTGATTTCTACAAATATCCACTTGTCTGAGACGCTGAAAGTATGTGATACGTTTTCACGCAACCCTGTAGTATCATGGAATCCATTGGATAATTCAAATATGCGTCTGCTTTTTCTTGTATGGAGATAAAACTCGGCTGGAGTGGTGGACTGCGTCTGCGGTGTCGCTTGTGCACTCTGGGCAGGTTTTCTAACTTTGAAGGAGTTGATTGTGCGAATAATATGGCCTTATCATGTGGTGCTATAACAATTACATGACTATTAAACAGCCAAACCTGTGGCAAGACTTTATCAACTGTTACTAAAAAAATTTACTGAGCTCTCAGCTCGAGTTGAAGAGTGAAATGTCATGGGTACCAGTACTGACTAGGTGAATGTTAATTGCTAGCAATGGATCAAAGAGTTGTAGAAAATAGACATTCTGAAATGGAAAAAGTGTTTCAGATGAGTAATTTCATGCAGGATGCACCAATGTAAATGTTGGAAGTACCCGATTGTGATTGGAATTTAGAGAGTGGAGGTTGTGCTCTGTGTCTGGCCCAATCACAATGCTGGGTCAGCCCATTTTACTCTTAACCTGTCATACATTAATTATTAAGTAAATTTACATCTTAGCTACTGCATATAAAACATATTTCCATGCCTATCAGTACAGGTACCAATGGTTTCCCAGAAAATGAGACCAACCCTGTTTCTGTAGATCACGGACCACAGTCGTGCTCAGAAATATTTTTGGGTTTCCACCAGGGACCAGCAAAGGGCAAAAACTTGGGGATAGTTCACAGATTCACTTCAATGAATTTACAAAGTGACTGTATAATATGAATTATGTATGTCTCAAAACATCAGTTTTAGTGATAAACAGGGATCAGAATTCAGACATCAACTTGCCTAAGAATTATAGATAATTATCACCATGTTACCTCTGCTTAAATTTGTATTCAGCGCAATACTGCTGGCAGTCCTGTGAGTTGTTGGTATATGCTTACACAGATATATGGCCACAAGGACAAGGCAAAATAAAACGAATATATACACAACAAAACAGCAGCACCAACTAGTATCTGTCTTGTACTGCTGTCTTGCACTGGCTAGCATTGCCTCATCAGTTATTCTTTTTGCCAGAGCGAGCTGAGGCAGAGGCCAGGCGCCCACTGATATGCCCAGTGTTTTGGGACAATGAACATGTTAACAACATTATTTTAGCCATGATGTATCATGAGTTCAATTTGTTCAACAATGTAAATGCAGTGGGAGTGTGTGAACTATGACCCAAAATCACAGTGCTGGTCAAGATCCCAGACATAATATGGGGTCCAGTCTGTTGGAGTAGTACATTACCACTGGAAATGCAACTTAAATTTCCTTAATAGAAAACAATGGGCCTATAGGACAAGTGACATCTCAGATGCAGTTACTACTCCCAGTCATTTTTCCTTATAAGATTGCTGTATAACACCTATGACCCAGACATCAGTCATTTGCATCCTGGCATGTTAAGTCCAGCACAACTTTCCAAACCAAAAGTGGTGTATGCTGCTCAGTGTGCATGACCATTTGGATACTTAACATACATTAATTTAAATTCAAACCACATATGCCATTTACATGTTAGTTTGTGAGCTTTAACCCTCGCCCTACGGGAGCTTTTTTCACCTTCGCCCTACGAGGGGGCCTGACAGGCCCCCTGTTAACTTCCAAACCAAGCAACTTAGAGCTTTGCGGTAAGAATCAGCATGTTGCCTGTCATGAGAGGAATCTAACAGTATGCGATTTTTAGGTTTCAGGTCAATGGGTGACCTGGCTGGAGCCGGCTGGTCGTTGGGTCTTGGTTGCTTAGTTAGGAAGTAGGTTCAAGCCGGCTGTTGGTACATATGGGGCTCCGATGGATGGCGGCGACTAGAAAAGTTGTCTCCAATCGATGTGTCGCACCTCCCATGGTGTTTTTTTTGGGGGGGGCAAACAACCGGAAAATGGCCGTAGTGGATTTTTTTCAACCCTGCTAAGCCTCAGTGAACGGGCGCTCTGCGCGATGTCCTGTCTAAAGTTGTTTATCCGATCGTCCGCTAGAGGCGCTAGCATCGACCGGTGGTCGCGAACATCAAAGTGCCGCCGCGGAGTTTCCGATCTGTTATACAATAATCCGTGGTATCACTGTTGTTGATCTGGAGTCATTGGCAAGCATTATGAGGTCACCAGATTCTGGCTACAAGTGAATCTTAAGACTGCCAAATAATTTTGTGAGGCGGTGATTCTGGGAGACATGATCGTGGCTTATCAGCTGCTCCATGGTGGTCTTAACATAGATCTGCAAGTCTTCTTCAACACAGCAGTCGCCAGGGACGCCTGAGGACACCCATGGTGGCTGGTCAAGCTGTGAGCAGTCTCCCATATCCAGTGTAACACCTCAGTCAGAGTTGTAAACGATTGGAATAGCCTACCATCAGCAGTTGTCAATTCAGACGCTATGAACCGTCTAGACACATATTGGGTGCACATTGTACACACAATCCCTCACACAGACAGAAAGACTACCCAGGATGCTCAACTGGAACACACTAAAGGCTGAATGGACACTAAAGTAAGTGATTGACATGCCAGGTCATTTGGTGGCGGCCGCTGTGCGGCCGACCTTCAGTCTCAAATACAAGTCTTGCGCTCCGCCAGGAACGGAGGTTTAGTGGGAGCGTGATAGGGTTTAGTGGAGAATCTGGTGTCCACTAAACCCTATTACGCTCTCACTAAACCTCCGTTCCTGGCGGAGCGCAGGACTTGTATTTGAGACTGAAGGTCAGCTGCACAGTGGCTGCCACCACAATGTGACCTTGCATGTCAATCACTCTTACCTGGTATTACCTGGTTGGGTTCCCATTGGTCGGAAAAAAAGAAAATCAAGGGGACAGGGTAAAAGGAAAGGAACCCTAGACTCTGAGACGCGCCGGTTCTTAAAGTATGTAGTCAATTAACAAGGATAGGGCAGTTCCTAACCGAAAATTGTGCGCCTCCCAATTTTATTGACAATGATATAGCCATTATTCATGAGAACAATTTGGAATAATTAACACATAAATATAGCCTAGCCTATGGATTCGACTATCATGCAAAATCGTACAGACGGTCATGCAGACAGGATTGCAGCACACGCTTGAATCACGAGGGATTGGGAGCACACACAGCGGCAGTTGGTAGTGAGTTCCACACGGTAGTACAACGAACAGGGAAAAAACGCTTCCTGATGTCAGTACGAGTGAATATCGGGAACACCTTGAAGCAGTGACCTCTAGTTCTACTTTGGGGAGCAATGCCAAGAAGATCCTCAGGGGATAGGCAAGATTTCCCATTGCAAATCTTCCATCACTGAATTAGGTCAGCACGCAGTAGCCTACCTTGCACAGAGTAAAGGTTCAGTGCCTTTAAACGATCAGCATAGCTTAGGTCACCTAACCCCGAGATGTGCTTAGTCCATTTCCTCTGTACGTTCTCCAAGAGACGCAAGTCTTCAAGGTAGCCAGTAAACCAGATGCATGCGCAGTACTCTATGATGGGTCGGATATGAGTAGTGAGTAGGAAGAGCATGAATTCAGGGGATCGGCAGACAGTGGACTTCAGGAAACTTTGGGCTAAACCGCCTGCCTTGTGGGCAACAGTCTGGATGTGCTCATGGAATTTCAGATCTGTATCTATAGTAACTCCAAGGTATATGTGGGAAGTGGCCGGGTGGATTTGCAGTCCATTAAGGTAATACAGAGGAGGTGTAAGGTCAGCACATCGTTTAGAGAATCGGAGAACGGCACATTTCTTTGAGTTCATGTGTAGGCCCCAAGACGCTGCTGTGGTATGCAGCAGGTCAAAATCTCTTTGGACATCTGCGGAGGAAGAGTACTGGCTCACAAAATTATTTGTCAGCCTAAGATTCGCTCGTAGCCAGAATCTGGTGACTTCATAATGCTTCCCATTGACTCCAGACCAACAATGGTGATAGTAACCTTGAACCTTGATTTTAATGACCGGTCATGACAATGATGCTAGCCCCACTGTTAGATTCCATGACAAATCTTCGTCCCGCATTTCTTCGTCGGGCATTTCTTCGTCCGCATTTCTTCGTCCGCAAATCTTTGTCTCCGCATTTCTTAGTCGCGCGTTTCTTCGTCTCGCATTTCTTCGCATCCGCAAATATTCATTTGCCGATACGAAGAAAGGCGAGACGAAGAAACGCGCGACGAAGAAATGCGCTACGAAGAAACGCTAGACGAAGATTTGCGGACAAAGAAATGCGCCACGAAGAAATGCTGGACGAAGAATTGTCCGGACACCCACTGTTACCCATTCTTCTGACATAGTTCTGCAGTGCAGCAAGCAAAGCGTTCTAAACGTTGGTTCCTGCGACTAATTGCTGTAAAGGTTAGCCGTTAGGTCAGGCTCGTTTATGTATAATTTTTGGTGATATCATAGCTTTGGTATTACTGGTACATTTTTCAGTATTGGTAGGGCAGGCATCACACTTCTGTACACAACACTAGGTGGTGTGACAAGCCTGAACAAATGGCGGGTGGTGGCTGGTGCTGCCGGCTCGATGACGTCATTGGGAGGGTATACTTAATGGCATAGGCCTGTTTACTACTCAATCAGACTTAATGGCTACAAGCGGTAGGTTTTGTTAAATTTGTCCCGATCGGACTTAATGGTTATGAGCGAATCTTAGGTTTTGTCCCGATCAGACATAATGGCGGGGTTAGGTTAGGTTTCTCACCTGCAACTCACCTGGTAAGGTTCCTTATCTGATAGACTGTGGATTACATATGGTTAGGAAGTAAAGAAACCCAGAAAGAAAAGACGTGCCAGCCTCATTTTGAGTGTACATTGTGTTCAACTTTGATGAACAAGGCTGGAATTTAGCGTCTGCATGAATGACATTACAGCTAATACAATATTTGTTTAATTTAAAGGTGCAAAAATAATTAATTAACTTCAAAGTTGGAAGACAGGCAGAGAGGTACCACAGAGAAATATGACAGGAATGTCCTGGTCGACAAACAAGACCAGGATCGGGATGTGGAAGGAGTGGATGGTTACAGCAGGGTGCTTCTAATCCCACAACCCCAGCTTGTTTGAAGTGTGTGCCAGTAGGGAAAACGTGGCAAGTTTCAACTAGTTCTCGTCTTGGCAGGGTTGGCACCATCACATCAAAATTGGGGCAGCTTTTTACAATTTTGGGCAGCTTTGGAAATTTTGGGCCTCTTTTAAATTTTAGGGGCAGCATTTGAAATTTTGGGACAGCTTTTGAAATTTTGGGACAGCTTTTGAAATTTTGGGGCAGCTTTTGACATTTTGGGGCAGAAGTAACAATTTACTGATTCACACTAGATAAAACGCGATTGTGGAGATCATCTCAGGACTCCGGTATGACACATCTCATGTGTCAGGACTCGGGTATGACATCTCACATGTCAGGACTCAGGTATGACACATCTCACGTGTCAGGACTCGGGTATGCCACATCTCACATGTCAGGACTCAGGTATGACACATCTCACGTGTCAGGACTCGGGTATGCCACATCTCACGTGTCAGGACTCGGGTATGCCACATCTCACATGTCAGGACTCAGGTATGACACATCGCACGTGTCAGGACTCAGGTATGACACATCTCACATGTCAGGACTCAGGTATGACACATCTTGCTAGGCACGGTGGCGCCTGAATATGGCGGCCGCCACGGCTCGGTGCTCCGTGATTTTTAGGCTGTTGCAGCGTCACCAGGTGATCCACAGTGCTACAAGTTGGCTTACAGCTGCATAAGAACAGTAAGAGGCATGTGGCATACTTATTTTGGCTACTTTTCTTGAGTGAAGTGATTTTTCAACTCTGGCTCTGTGTCGTGTCGAGACACCTAAGGACGTCACACGCTGCTATTTTCGCCACTCTACCGATTCTGGAAGAGGTGGATCGGCTGTTCCGCCAATCAGCGACAGGCAAGGGTTTTCTACCGCGTCCCGGTTTCGCCGAGGAGGAGGAGCCTCGGCCCCAACCAGTTGCGACGAGTCACCACCAGCCGGCGCTTCGGTAGTGGCTGGCAATGGCGGAGGCAGGCACCGCAGAGGCAGGCGGGCGGGGAGGCGTTTGCGGTGGCGTAGAGCTGGGCCATCCGAGCTGCAACTCGACCTACCACCAGCAGAGTACAGCAGCCCTCTGGTCACGATACCCCTGGTCGGAGAAGCTGAGTCCGCCCCTGCCAGCCCCGCACCGCCCCAGCCCCAGTCCCAGCCGCAGCCGCCGGCCGCCGCCGACCGCCTGGCGCCGCTCGCAGCGGAGACCGACCCCGCCAGCCCTCGGCGCATTCCAGTGACCGTAGGGTACCGCCCGCGGCCGCCCGGGCCGAGGGAGGACGCCGTGACACCACGCACGGCGGCGGCTGCCTCCACTGGGCGTCGGGATGCGGGGGAGACCATGTCGGCCGGTGGCCGCGACCGCTGCCTCGTGCTGCCGGAGCGGCTCACCGTCCGTCAGACCGCCACCGCCACGGAGAGACGAGCCGCCGCCGGCGGGAGTGGCACAGCGAGGACGGCCAACGTCACTGGTAGCGGTGTCAAACTGGAACTTCTTAATGTGCAGTCGCTGCTCCCGAAATTAGCAGACATTAGAGCAGAAGTCAGTCAAAAGCGACCAGAAGTGTTGTGTTTCACTGAAACGAACTTAAAGCAAACCACTCCGAACCGTTACATTGAAATAGAAGATTACCGAGTGTTTAGATGTGACCGCGTCAGGGGCAAGAAGAAATCTGGTGGGGGAGTTGTAATTTACGTGAGAAACGATTTGCAAGCAGAAACTGTCAAAGTGGTGGCCTCATCAGATCAGACTCAAGTTGAAGCATTATGGATTAAGGTTAAATTCGATAAGAGAAAGGCAGTGTTAATAAGTTGTATGTACCGTCCACCATCAACCGTGCATTCTCAAGTGCATGCGGACTTTAACGACATTGAGGAACAGTTGCAGAGTGTCATTGCTCAGTATCCGTCACAGCGCATTGTGGTGACAGGTGATCTCAACGCCGATGCACAGACGAACCCGACGGCCAACGCTAGATTGATTGAGCTCGAGAGATATGGTTTGAAATGTATTGTTAGGGAACCAACTTTCTACTGTGGTGATCACCGATCTATACTTGATGTGATTTTGGTGTCTGAAGCAATTCACAATGCCCAAGTGCCGCCATCGTGTACTGTGGAACGCTGTGATCACGCTAGCCATCATTATCGTGTAAATGTTGTGATTACTGTACCGAGAGATAGGTCGAAAGCGCTGTATAGGACAGGTCGAGCCTGGAAATCGTTCGACAGTGATGCATTCTTGGCAGATGTAGCAGCGACTGAATGGAGCACTGTAGTCAATGCAGATGACGATTGTGAGAGGCAGTGGTTGTCATTCGCGTCCAGTTTGAATGAATTGCTCGATGTGCACGCTCCGATTCGACGATATCGAGTGCATAATCCCAGGGGCCCGCATGTTTCACCAGATACATTAGATCTCATGGCTCAGAGAAGACGTGCAAGGGAAAACAGCGATCCGGCATACAAGCATCTTAATTTGGTGACGAAACGAGCTATAAGAGCAGATTGTAGGCAAAATTTAGAAGATCGTATCAGAAATTCAGCACCTTCAGACTTATACCGGCAGCTGAAGCCGGTCATCGCCCCAAAGCGGGGACCGACAACAGAACCGTCAAATTTAACTCCGAGCGAACTCAACCAGTACTTTACGACAATCGGCTTGGAAACGCGCGACAAAGTCGCAGCGGACTTCGCGCAGTCAGCTCGCGAACGTTTAAATCCAAGATTACCTAGAGTAAATACCGGGAAATTGCGGATTTCTCCAGTAACTCTGTGCAACTGCGAAAGACTCTGTTTTCGGTTCCAAATAAGAATTCATGCGTAGAGGGAGACATTCCAGTTAAAATTTTGAAACTATGTTTTCCAGCTGTAGGTCGCTATCTGCTGCGGATCATCAATAAGAGTTTCATAACAGGCACTGTTCCAGAAAGCTGGAAACGGGCCACAGTCATTCCGCTTCATAAGAAGGGTGATCCCAGCATAGCATCAAATTTCAGGCCGGTCACTAACATTCCAACAATAACTAAAGTAGTTGAAAAACTTGTTCTAAATCAGCTGACCAATTATTTGAATAGAGAACATTTATACAGTAACGATCAACATGGCTTTCGAGAAAATCATTCCACTTGTACCGCGCTTTTATCAGTGACTGACGAGATTCTGAAAGGCATGGATCGGTCAGAGATTTGTTTGTTGACGCTTATCGATTTAAGTCGATGTTTCGATGTGATCGACCATAAAACGTTGCTAAATAAACTAGAATTATTACAGATTAGTTCAGATTGGTTTGAAAGCTATCTTAGCGGACATGTTCAGCAGGTAAAAGTAGGTGAAACGTTTTCGGACTCTCTCCCAATCAACATTGGAACGTTTCAAGGGTCATGTCTGGGACCGTTGCTCTATAACGTAGCTAGCAACGACTTGCCGTGCTATATCCCCGACGAAATTAATGGATTTAAAATTATTAAAGCCCGTTATGCAGATGATAGTCAAATTGGTATTGTCGGTCCCCGGAGCCGTTTAGAAGAGATGAAAAGGAGCCTCGAAGAGGTTCTTGATACAATGACCACATGGTTTCAGCAGAACGGTATGCTGGTAAACGCCAGTAAAACGGAATTGATTGTGTGCGGCGACAGGCGGCAAGTGTCGCGTCTAGAAAGTGAAACGTCTATAAATTTTATGGGAGAGATACTCCATTCTAAGACTAGTGTCAGAAATCTGGGTGTAACCATGGATCGTTTTCTGTCGTGGGAGCAACACGTGCAGCAAATAGCGGATCGTTGTTTTGGAATTCTTGTAGGTCTTCTTCATGCCAAGCAGGTGCTGCCTATAGGGACACTACCCAGGTTAATCGATGCAATGGTTTTTTCTCATGTCAGGTACTGTGTGCAAGTGTATGGTGGGACCAGTGTTACGGGGATAGGTAAAATTCAAAAGATATTTAATTTTGCGGCAAGAGTAATCTCAGGACGTAGGAAATATGATCACATCTCGGACGTGTTGAAGCAGTATGATTGGCTAGGGGCAGCACGGTTTATTGAGTATTGTGACATGAGCATGCTACACAAGATTGTTACCACCGGTGAGCCTTCTATGTTGGCTAGTCAGTTCACTTTGAATCGAGACGTGGTGGGCCGTCGTACCCGACAGTCAGACCAGCTGGCATTGCCCAAACCCAGAACGAATCACGGGAAGCGAAATTTTGTGTATCGATCTGCGGCGCTGCTCAACAGTCATTTTGGTTCTAATGTTACGGATGTCCTCACTTCGTCCACAAGACTGGCAAAGAAAATGTTTAGAGAGCATTGCGCGGCTGCCGAAAGTAATACCTAGGCGCCAGTGTCTTCTATGGTAGCGTTTTTACACATGTTTTTTAATGCTTTTTAAATGACAAAGCGTAAGCTGCAATATGTACTTACCATGTATGACAATGACCCTGTAATAGCCCATGATGTGTGGAAATGGTCAGCTGATGTCGAAATACAAAATACAAATCTCACATGTCAGGACTCAGGTATGACACATCGCACGTGTCAGGACTCAGGTATGACACATCTCACATGTCAGGACTCGGGTATGACACATCTCACGTGTCAGGACTCGGGTATGACATCTCACGTGTCAGGACTCGGGTATGACATCTCACATGTCAGGACTCAGGTATGACACATCTCACATGTCAGGACTCAGGTATGACACATCTCACGTGTCATGACTCAGGTATGACACGTGTCAGGACTCAGGTATGACACATCTCACGTGTCAGGACTCAGGTATGACACATCTCATGTGTCAGGACTCAGGTATGACACATCTCACGTGTCATGACTCAGGTATGACACGTGTCAGGACTCAGGTATGACACATCTCACGTGTCAGGACTCAGGTATGACACATCTCATGTGTCAGGACTCAGGTATGACACATCTCACGTGTCATGACTCAGGTATGACACGTGTCAGGACTCAGGTATGACACATCTCACGTGTCATGACTCGGGTATGACACATCTCACATCTCATGACTCAGGTATGACACATCTCACATGTCAGGACTCAGGTATGACACATCTCACATGTCAGGACTCAGGTATGACACATCTCACATGTCAGGACTCAGGTATGACACAGCTCACATGTCAGGACTCAGGTATGACACATCTCACGTGTCAGGACTCAGGTATGACACATCTCATGTGTCAGGACTCAGGTATGACACAGCTCACGTGTCAGGACTCAGGTATGACACAGCTCACGTGTCAGGACTCAGGTATGACACGTGTCAGGACTCAGGTATGACACAGCTCACGTGTCAGGACTCAGGTATGACACAGCTCACGTGTCAGGACTCAGGTATGACACGTGTCAGGACTCAGGTATGACACGTGTCAGGACTCAGGTATGACACAGCTCACGTGTCAGGACTCAGGTATGACACAGCTCATGTGTCAGGACTCAGGTATGACACCTCATGTGTCAGGACTCAGGTATGACACGTGTCATGACTCAGGTATGACACGTGTCAGGACTCAGGTATGACACGTGTCATGACTCAGGTATGACACGTGTCAGGACTCAGGTATGACACATCTCACGTGTCAGGACTCAGGTATGACACAGCTCACGTGTCATGACTCAGGTATGACACGTGTCAGGACTCAGGTATGATACAGCTTGTGATTAAGTTCATTTGCTATCGGCGTTCACTGGAGCATAACAAATCACCTCAATATTGGACAGCATGGGAAATAAGACAGCTGCTGGTGATGATGCAAATTAATGATGGCTATTGGGCTGAGTGATTTTCTGTATTTTCAGGTCGCCCACCAGCCAAGCTGCATGATGGGCTCAACCTACCTAACAAGAAGCTTACTCTTACAGTCCCTTGCTGCAATATATCTGATCGCGTTTCTCTCCTTGTACACACAGATCCCAGGTGAGAGAGTTGTATCCCATACTTTCACAATGTTTACTTTCACAATGTTTACTTTCACAATGTTTACTTTCACAATTTACTTTCCCAATGTTTCTATTTATATGCCCATATTTTGTCTGAGAATATTTTATATTGTTCATTGCATAACTGATGTCTGATGCATTGTATGCATCCATGTGATGTATGCATGTATTGCAAGTATGGCCAGAATTCATGCTGTAACCTCTTGCATCTTCAGCATCCCAACCTACACAATTTTGCCTCCCTCCCCCAACACCATGAACCCCTTTCTCCCAAAAACAATCCGCCCTCGCCTGGATTTGAACCCGCTCCGCAGGTCTGTACGGCGCCCGCGGCGTTCTCTCGCTCCCTAAAACAATCCGCCCTCACCTGGATTTGAACCCGCGCCGCAGGTCTGTACGGCGCCTGCGGCGTCCCCTCGCTCCCTAAAACAATCGGCCCTCACCTGGATTTGAACCCGCGCCGCAGGTCTGTACGGCGCCCGCGGCGTTCTCCCGGCCCAAACCCAGCTGGCCGGGGAACCCACCCCAGAGTCGGTATGGTCGCGCGCGACGCTGCCGTGGCTGCGCGACCGGCTGGGGCTCGACACGGGGCGTGCCATGGAGCTGCTGAGCCTGCTGGGCGCCCTGCTGAGCCTGCTGGGCGTCCTGCTGGACTGCTGCCGGCTGAAGGCAGTGTTCGCCGCCCTGCTGGTGCTGTACGGGTCGCTGGTGCAGGTTGGACAGGTA
The DNA here is from genome assembly GCA_036785665.1 of Chirona hameri. Lineage (NCBI taxonomy): Eukaryota > Metazoa > Arthropoda > Thecostraca > Balanomorpha > Balanidae > Chirona > Chirona hameri. The sequence continues at coordinate 28,789 of JAXIVJ010010100.1, forward strand.
CGTCAGATGGAAGGGGGGAGGTGAGTGTGGTGTGGTGTGGTGTGTGGTGTGTGGTGTGTGGTGTGTGGTGTGTGGTGTGTGGTGTGTGGTGTGTGGTGTGTGGTGTGTGGTGTGTGGTGTGTGGTGTGGTGGTGTGGTGGTGTGGTGTGTGTGTGGTGTGTGGTGTGTGGTGTGTGGTGTGTGGTGTGGTGTGTGGTGTGGTGTGTGTGGTGTGTGTGGTGTGGTTTGGGGGAGAAGAGGCCATGTGTGTTAGATACTGATGTGCTGACCCGCCATAGCGGGCCCATAGTGATAGCCGGGGACATCAACACAAACAGTGACACGACCGCCAACACCAGATTCAGCCAGCTGCTGGGCCCCTACTCGCTGCAGCAGCACGTGACTGGCCCCACCTACCGATCGTCTGGCTCAGCACCATCGACGTCATCTGCACCAGTCATGGCGTGACCCGGGCCGGAGTCCTGCACTGCGACTACAGCCCCCACAACTGGACTCGCGCGCTGCTACCTTTGCCTGACTACAAGGCGAAGGCGAGTGCGGTGACGGCGCGGTGCTGGTCCCGGCAGGACAGAGACGAGGTGAACCGGCTTTCTAGTGCGGTGACGGCGCGGTGCTTGTCCCGGCTGGACAGAGACGAGGTGAACCGGCTGTCTAGTGCGGTGACGGTGCGGTGCTGGTCCCGGCTGGGCAGAGACGAGGTGAACCGGCTGTCTAGTGCGGTGACGGCGCGGTGCTGGTCCCGGCTGGACAGAGACGAGGTGAACCGGCTGTCTAGTGCGGTGACGGCGCGGTGCTTGTCCCGGCTGGACAGAGACGAGGTGAACCGGCTGTCTAGTGCGGTGACGGCGCGGTGCTGGTCCCGGCAGGACAGAGACGAGGTGAACCGGCTGTCTAGTGCGGTGACGGCGCGGTGCTGGTCCCGGCTGGACAGAGACGAGGTGAACCGGCTGTCTAGTGCGGTGACGGCGCGGTGCTGGTCCCGGCTGGACAGAGACGAGGTGAACCGGCTGTCTAGTGCGGTGACGGCGCGGTGCTGGTCCCGGCTGGACAGAGACGAGGTGAACCGGCTGTCTAGTGCGGTGACGGCGCGGTGCTGGTCCCGGCTGGACAGAGACGAGGTGAACCGGCTGTCTAGTGCGGTGACGGCGCGGTGCTGGTCCCGGCTGGACAGAGACGAGGTGAACCGGCTGTCTAGTGCGGTGACGGCGCGGTGCTGGTCCCGGCTGGACAGAGACGAGGTGAACCGGCTGTCTAGTGCGGTGACGGCGCGGTGCTGGTCCCGGCTGGACAGAGACGAGGTGAGCCGGCTGTCTAGTGCGGTGACGGCGCGGTGCTGGTCCCGGCTGGACAGAGACGAGGTGACCCGGCTGTCTAGTGCGGTGACGGCGCGGTGCTGGTCCCGGCTGGACAGAGACGAGGTGACCCGGCTGTTGAGTGCGGTGACGGCGCGGTGCTGGTCCCGGCTGGACAGAGACGAGGTGAACCGGCTGTCTAGTGCGGTGACGGCGCGGTGCTGGTCCCGGCAGGACAGAGACGAGGTGAACCGGCTGTCTAGTGCGGTGACGGCGCGGTGCTGGTCCCGGCTGGACAGAGACGAGGTGAACCGGCTGTTAATTGCGGTGACGGCGCGGTGCTGGTCCCGGCAGGACAGAGACGAGGTGAACCGGCTGTCTAGTGCGGTGACGGCGCGGTGCTGGTCCCGGCAGGACAGAGACGAGGTGAACCGGCTGTCTAGTGCGGTGACGGCGCGGTGCTGGTCCCGGCTGGACAGAGACGAGGTGACCCGGCTGTCTAGTGCGGTGACGGCGCGGTGCTGGTCCCGGCTGGACAGAGACGAGGTGAACCGGCTGTCTAGTGCGGTGACGGCGCGGTGCTGGTCCCGGCTGGACAGAGACGAGGTGAACCGGCTGTCTAGTGCGGTGACGGCGCGGTGCTGGTCCCGGCAGGACAGAGACGAGGTGAACCGGCTGTCTAGTGCGGTGACGGCGCGGTGCTGGTCCCGGCTGGACAGAGACGAGGTGACCCGGCTGTCTAGTGCGGTGACGGTGCGGTGCTGGTCCCGGCTGGGCAGAGACGAGGTGACCCGGCTGTCTAGTGCGGTGACGGCGCGGTGCTGGTCCCGGCAGGACAGAGACGAGGTGAACCGGCTGTCTAGTGCGGTGACGGCGCGGTGCTGGTCCCGGCTGGACAGAGACGAGGTGACCCGGCTGTCTAGTGCGGTGACGGTGCGGTGCTGGTCCCGGCTGGGCAGAGACGAGGTGACCCGGCTGTCTAGTGCGGTGACGGCGCGGTGCTGGTCCCGGCAGGACAGAGACGAGGTGACCCGGCTGTCTAGTGCGGTGACGGCGCGGTGCTGGTCCCGGCTGGACAGAGACGAGGTGACCCGGCTGTCTAGTGCGGTGACGGCGCGGTGCTGGTCCCGGCTGAACAGAGACGAGGTGAACCGGCTGTTGAGTGCGGTGACGGCGCGGTGCTGGTCCCGGCTGGACAGAGACGAGGTGACCCGGCTGTCTAGTGCGGTGACGGCACGGTGCTGGTCCCGGCTGGACAGAGACGAGGTGACCCGGCTGTTGAGTGCGGTTGACGGCGCGGTGCTGGTCCCGGCTGGACAGAGACGAGGTGAACCGGCTGTCTAGTGCGGTGACGGCGCGGTGCTGGTCCCGGCTGGACAGAGACGAGGTGACCCGGCTGTCTAGTGCGGTGACGGCGCGGTGCTGGTCCCGGCTGGACAGAGACGAGGTGACCCGGCTGTCTAGTGCGGTGACGGCGCGGTGCTGGTCCCGGCTGGACAGAGACGAGGTGACCCGGCTGTCTAGTGCGGTGACGGCGCGGTGCTGGTCCCGGCTGGACAGAGACGAGGTGACCCGGCTGTTGAGTGCGGTTGACTGGGACCCGGTGTTCGCTATTGATCGGACAGAGGTGCAGTGGGACTACTTCCTGACGGTGACGCGTGCTATTCTGGACTCTGTAGCGCCCATGAAACGGCGCGAAGTGTATAACAGCTCGACCGCGTCTTTTGTTACGGACGCCACCCGAGATCTCATGGTGAGGCGGCGCGCAGCGCTTCGAGAACACGACCGCTATACAGGGCACTCAACCGACATGTCCAGTCTGCGATCCGACGCGACACGCGTGAGGAGCTGGACAGCCGGCTGCGAGAGGCGGGACCGAGCGGCATGTGGCGCGTGGTCCGGCTTGTCATCGGGTCGAAGCGGCCGGCCCGGTGCGGACCCAGCGCGAACGCTGACGCCCTCAACCGCTACTTCGTGTGGGTTGGCACCGACACAGCCCGCCAGGTGGACTCGTCCGGACCCGAGGTGTCGGTCCGCCTCCTCGGGTGACCTCCGGCCGGTTCCAGGTGGCACCCATCTCGCCGGCTGACCTGTGCTGTGTGGCAGCGCGGATGAGCAACTCTGCCGCGTGCGGTTCTGACGGGCTTTGTATCCTCCGTTTTGTGAACATCTGGTTGCCATCGCTTCATCACGTCATTACTCACATTGTGAATAGGTGCCTGATGTCATGTCATGTTCCCGATTCGTGGAAGCTGACCCGTGTTCACCCCATCCAGAAGTCGCTCGAATCCGCCGAGACCGCCAGCTATCGACCCATCTCTATTTTACCCACGATAGCCAAAATCATCGAGCGCGTCGTTTACGAGCAACTCGCCAAACCAGCACGGCTTTAGACGGAAGCACTCAACCGATACCGCTCTTTTAACTGTCACTGATTTTCACTGATTTTCTGCCATGGATCGTAGTGACATCACGCTGTTATGCCTTCTTGACGCTCGAAATGTTTTGATGTAATTCCGCACGACCCTCTTCTCCGCAAACTCGAACTCTATGGCGTCGACATTCGCTGGTTTAACAGTCACCTTGCTACCGGCACCACCACTACCAGCAAGTGGAAGTTCAGGAATTGTCAGGACGTTATGTCACATCCGATGCGCTTTTTAACCCCATCGGCACGTACACACACGGCGTGTGTGTGTGTGTGTGTGTGTGTGTGTGTGTGTGTGTGTGTGTGTGTGTGTGTGTGTGTGCGTGCGTGTGCGTGTGCGTGTGCGTGTGCGTGTGCGTGTGCGTGTGCGTGTGCGTGTGCGTGTGCGTGTGCGTGTGCGTGCGCGTGCGCGTGCGCGTGCGCGTGCGCGTGCGCGCGCGCGATGACCACCCTGACCCTCCGTTTTATCATGTGGACAACGGGGCACAGAATAGCTACAGCACAATGTGGATGTGCCTTATGACGTAAAATACTAATAATACGAGACGGCTGTTGGGGTGGGGGTAGAGGGGAGGTACATGTGTGCTGGATGAGTGTTGGGGTGGGGGTACAGATGGATACCGAGGAGGTACATATGGGTACCGAGGGGCAGTGTCCTGAAATTACTTTTTGCAAGAGTGTGATGCACGCTAACAGGACGTCCCTATTACAGAAAGGAGTGGATACTGATGGTAAATTTTATGTTTTAAGCGAACAGTTGATCAGCTTCAGGCAGTAGGCTTGCTGTATGTTTAACAAAACAAAAATAGCTGCACATGGCGGCACAGATAATTAACCAGATGTTTGTTACACCAAGTTTTAAACTAAATTGTTACTTGGATTGATACCTACCTAAAGACGTCATTTCGGGGGCAAGTGACGTGACAAAAATGTTCAATTGGGTGTGGTTTTCCACTCACATTTGCGAAATGCAGGGCACTGCCGAGGGGTACCGAGGGGTACATATGGGTACCGAGGGGTACACAGGGGTACCGAGGGGTACATAGGGGTACCGATGGGTACATAGGGGTACGCAGGGGTACACAGGGGTACATATGGGTACCGAGGGGTAGGGGAGGTACAGGTGATTGACGGGGGGGGGGGGGGGGGGTGACGAGAGCTCGGAGTAGGGAACAGACACCTGTCACGAGGACCGAAGGCGAGTGATGGACGTTACATACTGGGGATGCAGGTGCGTCTGATGCAGAAGTGCAGGAGGTCCCCCCTCCCTCCCTCACACCCCTGTCACACCCCCTCACACCCCTGTCACCCCCTCTCCCGCAGGTGTTCCTGTACTACCAGTGGGACTCGCTGCTGCTGGAGACGGGCCTGCTGGCGGTGGTGCTGGCGCCGTGGCTGCCGGTCGGTGGCCGCCACCGCAGCGCCGACCCGGTGGGCCTCTGGCTGCTCCGCTGGCTGCTCTTCAGACAGGTGTTCTCCACAGGCGCCGTCAAGCTGCTCAGTCACTGTCCGGCCTGGTGGGGTCTTACAGGTGAGATGGGGGAGATGGCCGCCACCGCAGCGCCGACCCGGTGGGCCTCTGGCTGCTCCGCTGGCTGCTCTTCAGACAGGTGTTCTCCACAGGCGCCGTCAAGCTGCTCAGTCACTGTCCGGCCTGGTGGGGTCTTACAGGTGAGATGGGGGAGATGGCCGCCACCGCAGCGCCGACCCGGTGGGCCTCTGGCTGCTCCGCTGGCTGCTCTTCAGACAGGTGTTCTCCACAGGCGCCGTCAAGCTGCTCAGTCACTGTCCGGCCTGGTGGGGTCTTACAGGTGAGATGGGGGAGATGGCCGCCACCGCAGCGCCGACCCGGTGGGCCTCTGGCTGCTCCGCTGGCTGCTCTTCAGACAGGTGTTCTCCACAGGCGCCGTCAAGCTGCTCAGTCACTGTCCGGCCTGGTGGGGTCTTACAGGTGAGATGGGGGAGATGGCCGCCACCGCAGCGCCGACCCGGTGGGCCTCTGGCTGCTCCGCTGGCTGCTCTTCAGACAGGTGTTCTCCACAGGCGCCGTCAAGCTGCTCAGTCACTGTCCGGCCTGGTGGGGTCTTACAGGTGAGATGGGGGAGATGGCCGCCACCGCAGCGCCGACCCGGTGGGCCTCTGGCTGCTCCGCTGGCTGCTCTTCAGACAGGTGTTCTCCACAGGCGCCGTCAAGCTGCTCAGTCACTGTCCGGCCTGGTGGGGTCTTACAGGTGAGATGGGGGAGATGGCCGCCACCGCAGCGCCGACCCGGTGGGCCTCTGGCTGCTCCGCTGGCTGCTCTTCAGACAGGTGTTCTCCACAGGCGCCGTCAAGCTGCTGAGTCACTGTCCGGCCTGGTGGGGTCTTACAGGTGAGATGGGGGACTTACCGGTGAGAGGGGGGACTTACCGGTCAGATGGGGGACTTACCGGTCAGATGGGGGACTTACCGGTGAGAGGGGGACTTACCGGTGAGATGGGGACTTACCGGTGAGATGGGGACTTACAGGTGAGATGGGGGACTTACTGGTGAGATGGGGGGGGGGGGGCTACTGGTGAGATGGGGGACTTACCGGTGAGAGACTTACTGGTGAGATGGGGACTTACCGGTGATATGGGGGACTTACCGGTGAGATGGGAGACTTACCGGTGAGATGGGGGACTTACCGGTGAGATAGGATACTTACCGGTGAGATGGGGGGGACTTACCGGTGAGATGGGGGGACTTACCGGTGAGATGGGGGGACTTACCGGTGAGATGGGGGGACTTATCGGTGAGATAGGGGGATTTACTGGTGAGAGGGAGACTTACCGGTGAGATGGGGGCTTACCGGTGAGATAGGGGGACTTACCGGTGAGAGGGGGACTTACCGGTGAGATGGGGGACTTACCGGTGAGATGGGGGGGGGGGGCTACTGGTGAGATGGGGGACTTACCGGTGAGAGACTTACTGGTGAGATGGGGACTTACCGGTGATATGGGGGACTTACCGGTGAGATGGGAGACTTACCGGTGAGATGGGGGACTTACCGGTGAGATGGGGGGGGGGGGGGGCTACCGGTGAGATGGGGGACTTACCGGTGAGATGGGGGACTTACCGGTGAGAGACTTACTGGTGAGATGGGGACTTACCGGTGAGATGGGGGGGGGGGGACTTACCGGTGAGACAAGGGGACCTACCGGTGAGATGGGACTGAGTTGAAGTTGAGGAAGCCATGGAATGGTGTCGATCTGGCTTTATTATGGTGAAATATTGGCACTGTGCTGTGCCAGCGCCCTCGACTGGAATGGTTGAGGGCGCGATGTAGGCGCCGCGCCAGAAATGGTTGAGGGCGCGGTGTAGGTCGCCGCGCCAGAAATGGTTGAGGGTAGGTCGCGCCAGAAATGGTTGAGGGTAGGTCGCGCCAGAAATGGTTGAGGGCGCGGTGTAGGCGCCGCGCCAGAAATGGTTGAGGGTAGGTCGCGCCAGAAATGGTTGAGGGCGCGGTGTAGGCGCCGCGCCAGAAATGGTTGAGGGTAGGTCGCGCCAGAAATTGTTGAGGGCGCGGTGTAGGCGCCGCGCCAGAAATGGTTGAGGGCGCGGTGTAGGCGCCGCGCCAGAAATGGTTGAGGGCGCGGTGTAGGTCGCGCCAGAAATGGTTGAGGGCGCTGTGTAGGCGCCGCGCCAGAAATGGTTGAGGGCGCGGTGTAGGCGCCGCGCCAGAAATGGTTGAGGGTAGGTCGCGCCAGAAATGGTGGAGGGTAGGTCGCGCCAGAAATGGTTGAGGGCGCGGTGTAGGCGCCGCGCCAGAAATGGTTGAGGGCGCGGTGTAGGCGCCGCGCCAGAAATGGTTGAGGGCGCGGTGTAGGCGCCGCGCCAGAAATGGTTGAGGGCGCGGTGTAGGCGCCGCGCCAGAAATGGTTGAGGGCGCGGTGTAGGTCGCGCCAGAAATGGTTGAGAGCGCTGTGTAGGTCGCGCCAGAAATGGTTGAGGGCGCGGTGTAGGGCGCGCCAGAAATGGTTGAGGGCGCGGTGTAGGTCGCGCCAGAAATGGTTGAGGCCGCGCTGTAGGCGCCGCGCCAGAAATGGTTGAGGGTAGGTCGCGCCAGAAATGGTTGAGGGCGCGGTGTAGGCGCCGCGCCAGAAATTGTTGAGGGCGCGGTGTAGGCGCCGCGCCAGGAATGTTTGAGGGCGCGGTGTAGGTCGCCGCGCCTCATTATTTTGCAACAACTGAGATGGAATGATGTGAGCACGAATTAAGTGAAAGTTGCGGTTTCAATCGTACTTGGTAGGAATTTAAGTGTGAACAGCGAACATTTGAGCCCAGACGGGCAGAAGTTGTTTGAGTTAATAAGTGTGATGGCATGTATCAGGGGAACCACCAGAACACCCCGTACATGTCCTAACATCAGACTTATGCTATTAGCGATGTAGTGCGTCAGAATCTTCTACATCGCCAATAGCATGACAAGTCCGGTGTTAGGAGGTGTTCCGCGTTATCGCTGTTTACCCTATAGGGTTAAAGTCCAATCTTTGGACACCCCCTAACCTCGAACTGTTCATGCTATCAGAGTATAGACGGCACCGATGCACGGTGTTTTAGTGCGTCGGTATTGTTTGCATTCTGATAGCATGACAGGTTAGGACGTGTTGGGGCTTGCGGCAGTCGGCGCTATGCGTAATCTTCTGAGTGATGTTCAGTCTGTTCAGTCTGTTCATGGACCCTGCGGTTGGCTGCGGTTCGGCGGTCAGCAGTGGTCGGCAGCAGGGGGCATCACGGAAAGGGGGGGGGGGGCGAAAGGTATGACGTCACACGGCTGCGGGTCCGGCGGTCGGTGCGAAGCGTGTGTTGGTGTGTTTGTAGTGGTAAAGGGTAAGCCCTCTGGAGTCTACCCGATAATTGTTTGCTACCAGTCAGTTCCTGGAGTCTTTGGAATATCTCAGCAACTAGGGTGAATCCGGAAAAATGAAAGGCATGGCCCGATTCAGAAAATCGTTCTGTAAACCAGTGTCAATAACCCCAAATAAGCGATGTGAGTAGGCCCACTCCCTCATTCAGTGTTTATAAGACGCCTGCATGTGATGACGCATGATCAAGGGGGCGGGGCTTGGAGCATGCGGTGGACCGCCGAACCGCAGGGATCATGAACAGGAGCTGCATTCCGGTGTCTTTTGTCTGTGTTGGTGTGGCCCTTGCTCTGACTCGTGAAATGGCGTCTGGTTTTCATGACGAGGTGGCCGAGTGGTTAAGGCGTTGGACTGCTAATCCAATGGGCTCTGCCCGCGCGAGTTCGAATCTCGTCCTCGTCGAAAGTTTTTCCGTGTCCACCTGGCCGTCCCGATCACTGAAGCTTGTAGCGTTTGGTTGGTTTAGCTTTATGAGTGAGGGAATTTGGTAAATTCTCCCCCCCCCCGTGCTGGAGACTCGTGTTCAGTCTCAGCCCGCTGACCTCTGCAGTCTCAGTCTCAGCCCGCTGACCTCTGCCTGACGCGTGCTGGGAGGAGGGGAGGGCCGAGTTTACAGTCTCAGCCCGCTGACCTCTGCCTGACGCGTGCTGGGAGGAGGGGAGGGCCGAGTTTACAGTCTCAGCCCGCTGACCTCTGCCTGACGCGTGCTGGGAGGAGGGGAGGGCCGAGTTTACAGTCTCAGCCCGCTGACCTCTGCCTGACGCGTGCTGGGAGGAGGGGAGGGCCGAGTTTTCAGTCTCAGCCCGCTGACCTCTGCCTGACGCGTGCTGGGAGGAGGGGAGGGCCGAGTTTACAGTCTCAGCCCGCTGACCTCTGCCTGACGCGTGCTGGGAGGAGGGGAGGGCCGAGTTTACAGTCTCAGCCCGCTGACCTCTGCCTGACGCGTGCTGGGAGGAGGGGAGGGCCGAGTTTACAGTCTCAGCCCGCTGACCTCTGCCTGACGCGTGCTGGGAGGAGGGGAGGGCCGAGTTTACAGTTCAAGTCTCAGTTCACGAATTTCAGCGCCCCTCCGCGGCGCGGGGACCCATTTCGAGTCTCATTGCTAACCTTGCTATCACTGTTCACAGCGCTGGAGACCCATTTCGAGTCTCATTGCTAACCTTGCTATCTCTGTTCACAGCGCTGGAGACCCATTTCGAGTCTCAGTGTATGCCTACCGTTGTGGCCCGGTTCGCGCACCAGCTTCCTCCGGCTCTGCTTCAGCTAGCCACCGTGTTCAGCCTGGTCGCGGAGCTCGCCGGACCCTTCCTGTTCTTCGCGCCGATCAGGCGGCTACGCATCGCCGCGTTCTATATTCAGGTGTGTAGTCGTTCTATAGTCGTTCATCGCCGCGTTCTATATGCAGGTATGTATGCGTTCTATAGTCGTTCTATATGCAGGTATGTAGTCGTTCTATAGTCGTTCTATATGCAGGTATGTATGCGTTCTATAGTCGTTCTATATGCAGGTATGTAGTCGTTCTATATTCGTTATATATGCAGGTATGTAGTCGTTCTATAGTCGTTCTATACACAGGTATGTATGCGTTCTATAGTCGTTATATATGCAGGTATGTATGCGTTCTATAGTCGTTATATATGCAGGTATATAGTCGTTCTATAGTCGTTCTATATGCAGGTATGTATGCGTTCTATAGCCGTTCTATATGCAGGTATATAGTCGTCCTATAGTCGTTCTATATGCAGGTATGTATGACTTCTATAGTCGTTCTATATGCAGGTATGTAGTCGTTCTATATTCGTTCTATAGTCGTGCTCAGTCTAGTCTAGTGATCAGTCGTGCAGGCGTTCTATATACACTATGCAGGTATGACACAGCTGACCGGTGTATAGGTTATGTAACTCAGCCTGGGAATTTTGGCCGTTTTCGGGATTTTTTGGGTCCAAATAATTTTGCTCTCTTCATTTTTTCTTCTTCTGGAAATGTGCTCTCTTTTCACCTGATCTACTGACATTGCAGTTAAAATAAAATTAACTTCCCTCACGGATTAAATATCTATTACAAATCAGGAATTTGTACTTTCCAGTATTTTTTCTTCATAAAATGAAAATCTTAATTTTCCTAACAATACAAATTTGCTCTCCACCTATGGAACCTCTCCGGGACAGGGTATTGAACGAAAAATCCAACCCTGGTTATGTTAGTTAAAGGTTATGGTATATACAACCCTGGTTATGTTAGTTAAAGGTTATGGTATATACAACCCTGGTTATGTTAGTTAAAGGTTTTGGTATATCCAACCCTGGTTATGTTAGTTAAAGGTTATGGTATATACAACCCTGGTTATGTTAGTTAAAGGTTATGGTAAATCCAACCCCGGTTATGTTAGTTAAAGGTTATGGTAAATCCAACCCTGGTTATGTTAGTTAAAGGTTATGGTAAATCCAACCCTGGTTATGTTAGTTAAAGGTTATGGTAAATCCAACCCTGGTTATGTTAGTTAAAGGTTATGGTAAATCCAACCCTGGTTATGTTAGTTAAAGGTTATGGTATATACAACCCTGGTTATGTTAGTTAAAGGTTATGGTAAATCCAACCCTGGTTATGTTAGTTAAAGGTTATGGTATATACAACCCTGGTTATGTTAGTTAAAGGTTATGGTAAATCCAACCCTGGTTATGTTAGTTAAAGGTTATGGTATATACAACCCTGGTTATGTTAGTTAAAGGTTATGGTAAATCCAACCCTGGTTATGTTAGTTAAAGGTTATGGTATATACAACCCTGGTTATGTTAGTTAAAGGTTATGGTAAATCCAACCCTGGTTATGTTAGTTAAAGGTTATGGTATATACAACCCTGGTTATGTTAGTTAAAGGTTATGGTATATACAACCCTGGTTATGTTAGTTAAAGGTTATGGTAAATCCAACCCTGGTTATGTTAGTTAAAGGTTATGGTAAATCCAACCCTGGTTATGTTAGTTAAAGGTTATGGTAAATCCAACCCTGGTTATGTTAGTTAAAGGTTATGGTAAATCCAACCCTGGTTATGTTAGTTAAAGGTTATGGTAAATCCAACCCTGGTTATGTTAGTTAAAGGTTATGGTAAATCCAACCCTGTTTATGTTAGTTAAAGGTTATGGTATATACAACCCTGGTTATGTTAGTTCAAGGTTATGGTAAACCCAACCCTGGTTATGTTAGTTAAAGGTTATGGTATATACAACCCTGGTTATGTTAGTTAAAGGTTATGGTAAATCCAACCCTGGTTATGTTAGTTAAAGGTTATGGTATATACAACCCTGGTTATGTTAGTTAAAGGTTATGGTAAATCCAACCCTGGTTATGTTAGTTAAAGGTTATGGTATATACAACCCTGGTTATATTAGTTAAAGGTTATGGTAAATCCAACCCTGGTTATGTTAGTTAAAGGTTATGGTATATACAACCCTGGTTATGTTAGTTAAAGGTTATGGTAAATCCAACCCTGGTTATGTTAGTTAAAGGTTATGGTATATACAACCCTGGTTATGTTAGTTAAAGGTTATGGTATATACAACCCTGGTTATGTTAGTTAAAGGTTATGGTATATACAACCCTGGTTACTGTTAGTTAAGGTTATGGTAAATCCAACCTGGTTGTAAGTAGGGGGTTATGTGTAAAGGTTATGGTAAATCCAACCCTGGTTATGTTAGTTAAGGTTATGGTAAATCCAACCCTGGTTATGTTAGTTAAAGGTTATGGTAAATCCAACCTGGTTATGTTAGTTAAAAGGTCTCATGGTAAATCCAACCCTGGTTTATGTTAGTTAAAGGTTGATCGGTAGATATGCGATACCAACCCTGGCTTATGTTAGCTGGTTATGTTAGTTCAAGGTTATGGTAAATCCAACCCTGGTTATGTTAGTTAAAGGTTGTGGTATATACAACCCTGGTTATGTTAGTTAAAGGTTATGGTAAATCCAACCCTGGTTATGTTAGTTAAAGGTTATGGTATATACAACCCTGGTTATGTTAGTTAAAGGTTATGGTAAATCCAACCCTGGTTATGTTAGTTAAAGGTTATGGTATATACAACCCTGGTTATGTTAGTTAAAGGTTATGGTAAATCCAACCCTGGTTATGTTAGTTAAAGGTTATGGTATATACAACCCTGGTTATGTTAGTTAAAGGTTATGGTAAATCCAACCCTGGTTATGTTAGTTAAAGGTTATGGTATATACAACCCTGGTTATGTTAGTTAAAGGTTATGGTATATACAACCCTGGTTATGTTAGTTAAAGGTTATGGTATATACAACCCTGGTTATGTTAGTTAAAGGTTATGGTAAATCCAACCCTGGTTATGTTAGTTAAAGGTTATGGTAAATCCAACCCTGGTTATGTTAGTTAAAGGTTATGGTAAATCCAACCCTGGTTATGTTAGTTAAAGGTTATGGTAAATCCAACCCTGGTTATGTTAGTTAAAGGTTATGGTATATACAACCCAGGTTATGTTAGTTAAAGGTTATGGTAAATCCAACCCTGGTTATGTTAGTTAAAGGTTATGGTATATACAACCCTGGTTATGTTAGTTAAAGGTTATGGTAAATCCAACCCTGGTTATGTTAGTTAAAGGTTATGGTAAATCCAACCCTGGTTATGTTAGTTAAAGGTTATGGTAAATCCAACCCTGGTTATGTTAGTTAAAGGTTATGGTAAATCCAACCCTGGTTATGTTAGTTAAAGGTTATGGTAAATCCAACCCTGGTTATGTTAGTTAAAGGTTATGGTAAATCCAACCCTGGTTATGTTAGTTAAAGGTTATGGTAAATCCAACCCTGGTTATGTTAGTTAAAGGTTATGGTATATACAACCCTGGTTATGTTAGTTAAAGGTTATGGTAAATCCAACCCTGGTTATGTTAGTTAAAGGTTATGGTATATACAACCCTGGTTATGTTATTTAAAGGTTATGGTAAATCCAACCCTGGTTATGTTAGTTAAAGGTTATGGTAAATCCAACCCTGGTTATGTTAGTTAAAGGTTATGGTATATACAACCCTGGTTATGTTAGTTAAAGGTTATGGTATATCCAACCCTGGTTATGTTAGTTAAAGGTTATGGTATATACAACCCTGGTTATGTTAGTTAAAGGTTATGGTATATACAACCCTGGTTATGTTAGTTAAAGGTTATGGTATATCCAACCCTGGTTATGTTAGTTAAAGGTTATGGTAAATCCAACCCTGGTTATGTTAGTTAAAGGTTATGGTATATGCAACCCTGGTTATGTTAGTTAAAGGTTATGGTAAATCCAACCCTGGTTATGTTAGTGCATAAGAGTGCGATGATTTCCGGTGTCTGTGATGTCGATTGAAAATGGACTACATATCTAATACTGGGCGGCAATTGGACGATGATTTCCAGTGTCTGTGATGTCGATTGAAAATTGACTACATATCTAATACTGGGCGGCAATTGGACGATGATTTCCGGTGTCTGTGATGTCGATTGAAAATTGACTACATATCTAATACTGGGCGGCAATTGGACGATGATTTCCGGTGTCTGTGATGTCGATTGAAAATTGACTACATATCTAATACTGGGCGGCAATTGGACGATGATTTCCAGTGTCTGTGATGTCGATTGAAAATTGACTACATATACATACTGGGCGGCAATTGACCCCAGTTTAAGTCGTCGCAACCTAAAATCCCAATTAACAAAGACTACATAATAAACATATAATATATGTTTGTCTGTCTCTGTCTGTCTCTGTCTGTCTCTGTCTGTCTCTGTCTGTCTCTGTCTGTCTCTGTCTGTCCCTGTCTCTGTCTGTCCCTGTCTCTGTCTGTCCCTGTCTCTGTCTGTCCCTGTCTCTGTCTGTCCCTGTCTCTGTCTGTCCCTGTCTCTGTCTGTCCCTGTCTCTGTCTGTCCCTGTCTCTGTCTGTCCCTGTCTCTGTCTGTCCCTGTCTCTGTCTGTCCCTGTCTCTGTCTGTCCCTGTCTCTCTGTCTCTGTCTCTGTCTCTGTATCTGTCTCTGTCTCTGTCTCTGTCTGTCTCTGTCTGTCTCTGTCTCTGTCTCTGCCTCTGTCTCTATCTGTCTCTGTCTCTGCCTCTGTCTCTTTCTCTTTCTCTGTCTCTTTCTCTGTCTCTTTCTCTGTCTCTGTCTCTGTATCTTTCTCTGTCTCTTTCTCTGTCTCTGTCTCTGTCTCTGTCTCTGTCTCCTTCTCTGTCTCTGTCACTGTCTCTTTCTCTGTCTCTTTCTCTGTCTCTTTCTCTGTCTCTTTCTCTGTCTCTTTCTCTGTCTCTTTCTCTGTCTCTTTCTCTGTCTCTTTCTCTGTCTCTTTCTCTGTCTCTTTCTCTGTCTCTTCTCTGTCTCTTCTCTGTCTCTTCTGTCTCTTCTCTGTCTCTGTCTCTTTCTCTGTCTCTGTCTCTTTCTCTGTTCTTTCTCTGTCTCTTTCTCTGTCTCTTTCTCTGTCTCTTTCTCTGTCTCTTTCTCTGTCTCTTTCTCTGTCTCTTTCTCTGTCTCTTTCTCTGTCTCTTTCTCTGTCTCTTTCTCTGTCTCTTTCTCTGTCTCTTTCTCTGTCTCTTTCTCTGTCTCTTTCTCTGTCTCTTTCTCTGTCTCTTTCTCTGTCTCTTTCTCTGTCTCTTTCTCTGTCTCTTTCTCTGTCTCTTTCTCTGTCTCTTTCTCTGTCTCTTTCTCTGTCTCTTTCTCTGTCTCTTTCTCTGTCTCTTTCTCTGTCTCTTTCTCTGTCTCTTTCTCTGTCTCTTTCTCTGTCTCTTTCTCTGTCTCTTTCTCTGTCTCTTTCTCTGTCTCTTTCTGTCTCTTTCTCTGTCTCTTTCTCTGTCTCTTTCTCTGTCTCTTTCTCTGTCTCTTTCTCTGTCTCTTTCTCTGTCTCTTTCTCTGTCTCTTTTTCTGTCTCTTTTTCTGTCTCTTTCTCTGTCTCTTTCTCTGTCTCTTTCTCTGTCTCTTTCTCTGTCTCTTTCTCTGTATCTTTCTCTGTCTCTTTCTCTGTCTCTTTCTCTGTCTCTTTCTCTGTCTCTTTCTCTGTCTCTTTCTCTGTCTCTTTCTCTGTCTCTTTCTCTGTCTCTTTCTCTGTCTCTTTCTCTGTCTCTTTCTCTGTCTCTTTCTCTGTCTCTTTCTCTGTCTCTTTCTCTGTCTCTTTCTCTGTCTCTTTCTCTGTCTCTTTCTCTGTCTCTTTCTCTGTCTCTTTCTCTGTCTCTTTCTCTGTCTCTTTCTCTGTCTCTTTCTCTGTCTCTTTCTCTGTCTCTTTCTCTGTCTCTTTCTCTGTCTCTTTCTCTGTCTCTTTCTCTGTCTCTTTCTCTGTCTCTTTCTCTGTCTCTTTCTCTGTCTCTTTCTCTGTCTCTTTCTCTGTCTCTTTCTCTGTCTCTTTCTCTGTCTCTTTCTCTGTCTCTTTCTCTGTCTCTTTCTCTGTCTCTTTCTCTGTCTCTTTCTCTGTCTCTTTCTCTTTCTCTGTCTCTTTCTCTGTCTCTTTCTCTGTCTCTTTCTCTGTCTCTTTCTCTGTCTCTTTCTCTGTCTCTGTCTCTGTCTCTGTCTCTGTCTCTGTCTCTGTCTCTGTCTCTTTCTCTGTCTCTTTCTCTGTCTCTTTCTCTGTCTCTTTCTCTGTCTCTTTCTCTGTCTCTTTCTCTGTCTCTTTCTCTGTCTCTTTCTCTGTCTCTTTCTCTGTCTCTTTCTCTGTCTCTTTCTCTGTCTCTTTCTCTGTCTCTTTCTCTGTCTCTTTCTCTGTCTCTTTCTCTGTCTCTTTCTCTGTCTCTTTCTCTGTCTCTTTCTCTGTCTCTTTCTCTTTCTCTGTCTCTTTCTCTGTCTCTTTCTCTGTCTCTTTCTCTGTCTCTTTCTCTGTCTCTTTCTCTGTCTCTTTCTCTGTCTCTTTCTCTGTCTCTTTCTCTGTCTCTTTCTCTGTCTCTGTCTCTTTCTCTGTCTCTTTCTCTGTCTCTTTCTCTGTCTCTGTCTCTTTCTCTGTCTCTTTCTCTGTCTCTTTCTCTGTCTCTTTCTCTGTCTCTTTATCTGTCTCTTTATCTGTCTCTTTATCTGTCTCTTTCTCTGTCTCTTTCTCTGTCTCTTTCTCTGTCTCTTTCTCTGTCTCTTTCTCTGTCTCTTTCTCTGTCTCTTTCTCTGTCTCTTTCTCTGTCTCTTTCTCTGTCTCTTTCTCTGTCTCTTTCTCTGTCTCTGTCTCTGTCTCTGTCTCTGTCTCTTTCTCTGTCTCTTTCTCTGTCTCTTTCTCTGTCTCTTTCTCTGTCTCTTTCTCTGTCTCTCTGTCTCTCTGTCTCTTTCTCTGTCTCTTTCTCTGTCTCTTTCTCTGTCTCTTTCTCTGTCTCTTTCTCTGTCTCTTTCTCTGTCTCTTTCTCTGTCTCTTTCTCTGTCTCTTTCTCTGTCTCTTTCTCTGTCTCTTTCTCTGTCTCTTTCTCTGTCTCTTTCTCTGTCTCTTTCTCTGTCTCTTTCTCTGTCTCTTTCTCTGTCTCTTTCTCTGTCTCTTTCTCTGTCTCTTTCTCTGTCTCTTTCTCTGTCTCTTTCTCTTTCTCTGTCTCTTTCTCTGTCTCTTTCTCTGTCTCTTTCTCTGTCTCTTTCTCTGTCTCTTTCTCTGTCTCTTTCTCTGTCTCTTTCTCTGTCTCTTTCTCTGTCTCTTTCTCTGTCTCTTTCTCTGTCTCTTTCTCTGTCTCTTTCTCTGTCTCTTTCTCTGTCTCTTTCTCTGTCTCTTTCTCTGTCTCTTTCTCTGTCTCTTTCTCTGTCTCTTTCTCTGTCTCTTTCTCTGTCTCTTTCTCTGTCTCTTTCTCTGTCTCTTTCTCTGTCTCTTTCTCTGTCTCTTTCTCTGTCTCTTTCTCTGTCTCTTTCTCTGTCTCTTTCTCTGTCTCTTTCTCTTGCTCTGTCTCTTTCTCTGTCTCTTTCTCTGTCTCTTTCTCTGTCTCTTTCTCTGTCTCTTTCTCTGTCTCTTTCTCTGTCTCTTTCTCTGTCTCTTTCTCTGTCTCTTCTCTGTCTCTTTCTCTGTCTCTTTCTCTGTCTCTTTCTCTGTCTCTTTCTCTGTCTCTTTCTCTGTCTCTTTCTCTGTCTCTTTCTCTGTCTCTGTCTCTTTCTCTGTCTCTTTCTCTGTCTCTTTCTCTGTCTCTTTCTCTGTCTCTTTCTCTGTCTCTTTCTCTGTCTCTTTCTCTGTCTATTTCTCTGTCTCTTTCTCTTTCTCTGTCTCTTTCTCTGTCTCTTTCTCTGTCTCTTTCTCTGTCTCTTTCTCTGTCTCTTTCTCTTTCTCTGTCTCTTTCTCTGTCTCTTTCTCTGTCTCTTTCTCTGTCTCTTTCTCTGTCTCTTTCTCTGTCTCTTTCTCTGTCTCTTTCTCTGTGTCTTTCTCTGTCTCTTTCTCTGTCTCTTTCTCTGTCTCTTTCTCTGTCTCTTTCTCTGTCTCTTTCTCTGTCTCTTTCTCTGTCTCTTTCTCTGTCTCTTTCTCTGTCTCTTTCTCTGTCTCTTTCTCTGTCTCTTTCTCTGTCTCTTTCTCTGTCTCTTTCTCTGTCTCTTTCTCTGTCTCTTTCTCTGTCTCTTTCTCTTTCTCTGTCTCTTTCTCTGTCTCTTTCTCTGTCTCTTTCTCTGTCTCTTTCTCTGTCTCTTTCTCTGTCTCTTTCTCTGTCTCTTTCTCTGTCTCTTTCTCTGTCTCTTTCTCTGTCTCTTTCTCTGTCTCTTTCTCTGTCTCTTTCTCTGTCTCTTTCTCTGTCTCTTTCTCTGTCTCTTTCTCTGTCTCTTTCTCTGTCTCTTTCTCTGTCTCTTTCTCTGTCTCTTTCTCTGTCTCTTTCTCTGTCTCTTTCTCTGTCTCTTTCTCTGTCTCTTTCTCTGTCTCTTTCTCTGTCTCTTTCTCTGTCTCTTTCTCTGTCTCTTTCTCTGTCTCTTTCTCTGTCTCTTTCTCTGTCTCTTTCTCTGTCTCTTTCTCTGTCTCTTTCTCTGTCTCTTTCTCTGTCTCTTTCTCTGTCTCTTTCTCTGTCTCTTTCTCTGTCTCTTTCTCTGTCTCTTTCTCTGTCTCTTTCTCTGTCTCTTTCTCTGTCTCTTTCTCTGTCTCTTTCTCTGTCTCTTTCTCTGTCTCTTTCTCTGTCTCTTTCTCTGTCTCTTTCTCTGTCTCTTTCTCTGTCTCTTTCTCTGTCTCTTTCTCTGTCTCTTTCTCTGTCTCTTTCTCTGTCTCTTTCTCTGTCTCTTTCTCTGTCTCTTTTTCTGTCTCTTTCTCTGTCTCTTTCTCTGTCTCTTTCTCTGTCTCTTTCTCTGTCTCTTTCTCTGTCTCTTTCTCTGTCTCTTTCTCTGTCTCTTTCTCTGTCTCTTTCTCTGTCTCTTTCTCTTTCTCTTTCTCTTTCTCTGTCTCTTCCTCTTTCTCTTCCTCTTCCTTTCTCTTTCTCTGTCTCTTTCTCTGTCTCTATCTCTATCTCTATCTCTGTCTCTTTCTCTGTCTCTTTCTCTGTCTCTTTCTCTGTCTCTTTCTCTGTCTCTTTCTCTGTCTCTTTCTCTGTCTCTTTCTCTGTCTCTTTCTCTGTCTCTTTCTCTGTCTCTTTCTCTGTCTCTTTCTCTGTCTCTTTCTCTGTCTCTTTCTCTTTCTCTGTCTCTTCCTCTTTCTCTTCCTCTTCCTTTCTCTTTCTCTGTCTCTTTCTCTGTCTCTATCTCTATCTCTATCTCTGTCTCTTTCTCTGTCTCTTTCTCTGTCTCTTTCTCTGTCTCTTTCTCTGTCTCTTTCTCTGTCTCTTTCTCTGTCTCTTTCTCTGTCTCTTTCTCTGTCTCTTGCTCTGTCTCTTTCTCTGTCTCGTCTCTTTATCTGTATCTTTCTCTGTCTCTTTCTCTGTCTCTATCTCTATCTCTGTCTCTTTCTCTTTCTCTTTCTCTTTCTCTGTCTGTCTCTTTCTCTGTCTGTCTCTAACTCTATCTCTGTCTCTTTCTCTGTCTCTTTCTCTGTCTCTTTCTCTGTCTCTTTCTCTGTCTCTTTCTCTGTCTCTTTCTCTGTCTCTTTCTCTGTCTCTTTCTCTGTCTCTTTCTCTGTCTCTGTCTCTTTCTCTGTCTCTGTCTCTGTCTCTATCTCTATCTCTTTCTCTGTCTCTTTCTCTGTCTCTTTCTCTGTCTCTTTCTCTGTCTCTTTCTCTGTCTCTTTCTCTGTCTCTTGCTCTGTCTCTTTCTCTATCTCTTTCTCTGTCTCTTTCTCTGTATCTGTTTCTTTCTCTGTCTCTATCT
>JAXIVJ010010101.1:0-48564 GCA_036785665.1 Chirona hameri
ATATATATACAAAACAAAGAGGGCTTACTCTACTAGAAACAATTAAATCGGAGCTTTCGGGTATATTGTGACACCCTGACGAAGGGTGTTACAATATACCCGAAAGCTCCGTTTTTAATATTTTCTTGTGGAATAAGTCCTCTTTGTATTTAATCTTCATCTGGGATCTCTACGTGCTTTTGGCCCTTCAGGTCTGACCAGGGACTCCTCTGACCTTCCAAGAAGCCCCTCTTGTGTGTCAAGAGGCCTGCTCAGATGTCCTTCGGACTTGGCCAGGGACTGCTCTGGCTGCTTTGTCGCCCTGCCGACATGCTCAGGGGCCCCTCCGACCTGCCTAGGGGCCCCTCCAGTCTGGCTAGGAACTCATCCGGCATGTTCAAGGGCCCTTCCGACCGGCCCAGGGACCCTTTCGGTATAGCCAGGGGCCCCTCTGACTTGCCCAGGAGCCCCTCCGATCTGTCCAGCGACTCTTCTGGTCGGACTGCGCTGACTGGTTTGTCGCCTTGCCGACATGCTCAATGGGCCCTCCGACCTGCCCTGGGCCCATTCGTGCTGGCTAGCGGTCAATTCGGCATGTTCAGAGGCCCTTCTTAGCCGTCCAGGGGTCCTTTCGGTCTGGTCAGGGGCCCCCTCCGATCTGCACAGGGGCCTTTGCACTTTCCAGGAGCCTTCTGGTCTATACAGGGGCCCTCTAGCCTTCTAAGGGGCCCTTCCGACCTGGCAAGGGACTGCGTTGGGTGCTTTGTCGTTTTGTGACATGCTCTGAGGGCCTTCCAACCTGCTCTGGGGCCCCTCCGTACTGACTAGGGGCCCATTCGGTATGTTCAGGGGCCCTTCTGACCTACCTAGGGTCCCTTTCGGTCTGGTCAGGGGCCCCTCTGACCTGCGCAGGGGGCCTTTTAACTTTTAGGGGCTCTCTGGTATATCCAGGGGTCCTCCAACCTGCTCAGAGGCCCTTATGACCTGGCAAGGGACAGCGCTGGCCACTTCGTTGCTCTGCCGACATGCGCAGGGGCCTCTCGACCTGCTTAGGGGCCCCTCTGTGCTGGCTAGGGGCCCATTCGACGTGTTCAGGGGCCATCTGACCCACTCAGGGGCCCTTTCGGTCCAGCCAGGGGCCCCTCAGACATGTACAGGGCTCTTTTGAACTTCCAATGGGCCCTCTGGTCTTTCAGAGAGGGCCCTGCTGTTCCTAAAGTGCTCTAAACTCTCTAAAGACCATGCATCGCGTGGTAAAGAGCCCATGATACCGCGCTTCACACGGTTTCGTCGGCCCGTGCCGAAAAGGGCCCTTCTGGCCTCCGGGGGGGGGGGGGGGGTTGGCGGCCGCAAACGCCGCCCCTTCCCCTTGGCTACGTCCCTGATGGCAAGTGCACGGCATTGCTTTCACTTTGCAATGGCTAATACAACACGTTTACAGGGATTATCGCTCATTTAAGCTGGTGTGACACCATCAGTTCTGTTCAAGGTTTACAGAGTTGGCAGCTTAACTTTAAGCTTAAGACCGGAAGGGCCAAAAGACAGTACGACACTTGGAAAAGGTCAAGGTTCTGGGCGTTATTATCGACGCCGGACTGACTTGAGGTTGGGGGGGGGGGGGGTCGCGCATGTGACGGCTGTAGTCCAGAAATGTAACCGAATTCTTGCAACCCTGTCTGTCGACAGGTTTCGGCATTACTTCTCCAGTGATGTCATCAAAATTATCATTCAGACCTACGTCTTTCCACACATCACCTGCTGCCTGAGTGTGTGGGCTGCGGCTGACAAGGGTCGGCTACACAAAATTCCAAAAGTTATTAACTTTGCAGCGAGGCTCGTCACTGGATTCAAAAAGTATCACCACATCACACCGGCTCTTAAGTCACTGAACTGGCCAAGGATCGAGACTCTGGTAGTGCGCCGTGACCTTGTCAAAGTGTTTAGCGCACTGATGCACGATGACTCGCCTGTAGTGATCCGAGAAATGTTCACCCGACTGAGCGATGTGTCGACAAGGCAGACGCGCGCCTCTGAGAGAGGTGACCTGCATGTGACCAAATGCAACCAGAGTGCATCGCAGCGGGTGTTCTCCCACCGTGCGGCTTTGGCATGGAGCGCACTCCCGCCATCTATCCGGAATAAGCCCACAGTCAACGCCTTCATGGCGGCGTTACAGGATATGACATGCTCTTAATTAAGTCTTAGCATGTTTTTACTGTGCCTCTGATTCGTTTTACGTTGTCGTTTTGCGGTGTTTTACTGTGTTTCTTTTCACAATGTATTTGCGTATGGGTTTTGCCCATTTATGTACCTGACGTGGAACAGTCAGTAATACCCATACCTATGGAATATTATAATAAACTTAACTGAACTGCACCGAACTGAACCTGGACCAGGAACAGAACTGAACTCCCTAAAAAATCACCAGACCAGGAACAGAACTGAACTGAACTTCAAAAAGCGTAAGTAGAGCGTTTGTAAGCGTAAGTAAGCGTTTGTATATTACCAAGCTGGGTATGAGTAAACAAATAAAACGCTATTGTAAAAAGGCGGCAAAATTCAGTGCCGTTCCCAGCAGCTGCAAAGCAGCAAATCCATGTTGCGATGTATACGGACAAGTTCATAGAATTAGATGTGCTCTTAATTATCGCTGTTTATTATACCAATAATGAAGCTGGATGTCAATCAATGTTTCAGTTGTTTTATGAATTAGCAATTGGGGCCAAAGACTTATATGAATTATATGTGAAAACATCACGAATAACATGCTTATTTTTTACAAACGCGTTTTTCAAATCCAATAGCAAATAACCGTATATTCATTTGTTTGCATATGGGTAATGCACATCAATAACATATTATTTGAAGAGCCTCTGTCTGATTGTCCATCTGTCGTCGACTTTGATTAGAGTGGAAATTTCCGGCTAGATCGAAACCATCACTTTAGAGTAATGGCATTTGGCAATCACACGATGGCCCTCAAGACAATGTAAAGTACATTACTGACCCCGTCACTGCAATCCAGTAATAATCAAACAGGACAGAGGCACACCTACATAGGATATACCAGGTGGGAGAGCACTGGAGACTGCTAGTTTCTTCAAATGAAGTAGTGTACTGTGCCGGAACGCGTAAGATATTACGGTACAGTCAACAATTTCCCAGGTGCAACAGTGAATAAATAGGGCGTCTGGAGACTGCATCATAGTGTTAGACGCATGAAACAAGTGGGAGACTGCTCCGCATGTCAGGAAATCATTGCGGTACAGCCTACCTGTTTTCTTTCAGGCGGTAGATATTCATCATTGTTCAATGCATTTTAATACTGCTTATAGCTTATATATTTATGCTGATTACCTTCTAAAGGTAAATGAAGACTGCATAAAATGGAGCAATAATAATGCGTTCACACAATGCTAGTGATGAGCCTCAGTGTACAACTACTAATCCCGCGCATAAAATAAGGCCTGGTGGGTAAAATTGCACGTGGTAAACATGTTGAAAATCAACAGAAGGGGTATGTATTAACTGAACTCCCATGGCCTAACCTGTTCACCGTTGTAGATTGATATGAGTGGAAACTGGAATGGCTGCACTTTGAATGACCGTGGTGAGAGCATCACAAATTCGTGGGAGGCGCTTAGGATCACAGGAAGGCAGTCCGGGTCCGAAATACAATCGTGTTCGTTGTACAGGGGCGTTTAACTCCCCGCAGAGATTAACAATTATTACATATTTTATAATCGGCATGACCTGGTGTGCATTCCTGCATAATGCGGTGGTAAGCAGACCCAAAACAAGCACTAATTGGAGTGTGAAGATATAGCAGAGATGTCTGAAATGGTGTGACAAATCACTTCACTCGATATCCGGTATACGTAATGTAATCTATGTTTTCCAGTGAATTTGTGTATTTAGTGTGTAATATAAAACACAATAGTCCACAGTAAATACACGTGGCATTAATACATCACACCAAAACTGAAAAGCTCTGTAGCTCAAGTTATATAAAACTGCAGGGCAGTCCTAACACACTAATCTTCTAATTTACTCATAATGCTCCAAGCTCATAAACTGTAATCTTTACTAAACATCACTGCAGGTTTAATGCAACGTTTATAACGACAGCCCGTACATTTCAGAACAGCTCATCGCGCCAGTAACCACCTGGTTGGTTACTGCTGGTTGCGATCCCCACACTTACACGTGGGCCGGCATCAAGCGTTTATGACCTGCAAGTAACCTTGCTCCAACGACAGACTCGTTGCAAATTCGTTGGTAATCCAGTCTTTTTAGGTCGCGGCCTTCCCAACAGATCATCTCCTCAACAGGCACTGAGCAGGATTGATCCTAGCAGTTGGCTGACATGTTCGCCTCTGTTTGGCCTTGTACGTATCGTGGTTAACGAGGTGTTGCTGGCACGAGCCTATTAAATATGTTCCCCGACCCGCTACAAGATCGTGTTCACGAGAATTACTCAGCACAAAACTAGGCTGAACGTGTCGGAAGTTTTGACTCGTATCTCTGATTCAGATGGAATATCCCGATTACATCTCGTGGGATTACATGCAAGTAACATAGCGCGTTGTTATATACCAGGTTCTGTATTGTTTACGGACCTTGTTTACGAAGCGACGACGATGCTGGTAAATTTATAGGTGGATAGATCTGTTAGTGTTCGGAGTGAATAATGTGTATTATTTTATGCAATCGTGTTCTACCTATTTCTTTCGATGGTTAGCGTCCACTCCACATGTGTGTGGAACACAAGACTCTAAATGCTGCTCGATGATGGATAATGAGTTCACTGATGTGTAATCTTGATTTCAACGAAACCTACTAAAAAACTGTGATGCAATTTCGTAACATTTTATTGAATATAGTAATGCATAAGGGACGCGATAGTTTGCACCAGACCAGAAAGTTGCTTAAATTAGATCGTCCTCATTGTTCTTCACAAGATTAACCCAGAAAGTGATATGACTAGACATGAATGAGCTCAACCATTCCATTGTTTGAAGATTACTCGAAATTGTATAAGTTACCTGCAGTGCTGAAAGTGAATTAGCAAATATGAATTCACTTTCATTTCTGCGTTTGATGACAATCGCTGTGTTGGTGTGACATAGAAAGGTAATCTGAACACTGACACAACTGCTGGACAGGTAATCTGAACACTGACACAACTACTGGACATGTAATCTGAACACTGACACAACTGCTGGACATGTAATCTGAACACTGACACAATTGCTGGACATGTATTACGAGCGAGCGCTTCGCGCTCGCTCGTCCTTCCGTGGTATATGGGAAAAAATCTGAATATGAGCGGCCCGGCCTGACACGGCCCGACCCGACCCGACCCGTGGCGACGCTTTTGAGAAGCTCATATCTCTGCAACCGCACGTCCGATTGACAAGCGGGCTTCTTTGCTGAGTAGCCCCATCCAACCTACCATGTTTGAGACCGGTGCCGACGCATGTGGGTGACTACCACTGCGCGCGGCGCGTGCCGCGTGAGGGGTGTTGAAAAGTGTTTTCTCGCCAAAACTCCGCAACGGCTTGGCAGATTGTGTGCAAATTTGGGGTGTGGTTAGGGACCCCTCAGCCGCCACTTTCCCACAAGTCAGGGGTGGGGTGAATCTGCACGTGCGCACGTGCACACCCCTATTCGATATCTCAGGAACGGCTGAGCCGATTGTGTTCAAATTTGGGGTGTGGTCAGAGACCTCTCAGCCGCCACTTTCCCACAAGTCAGGGCCTCTGCACGTGCGCACGTGCACACCCCTATTCTATATATCAGGAATGGCTGAGACGATTGTGTTCGAATTTGGTGTGTAGTTTGGGATCTTTCAGTCGCCGCCTTTCCACAAGTCAGAGGTGTGGTGCCTCTGTACGTGCACGCGTGCACACCCCTATTCTATATATCAGGAATGGCTGAGCCGATTGTGTTCAAATTTGGTGTGTGGTTAGGAACCTCTCAGCCGCCACTTCCCCACAAGTCAGGGTGGTGTGCCTCTGCACGTGCGCACCCTTTTTGGTTCTCAGAAACTACTAACCCGATCGAGCTGAAATTCACCCTACATTTCCTTCGCGGTCGCTCGTTCATCGCCAACTTCGGCGCCTTACTGGTTTATACACACAGCTAACTTAAATGTTGCCCGAAGTTCACAAAGACTTCAAGCACCAAAAGGAAGTATCCCGACATAATAATTAGCAGGCAATTTGAATTTTTGTTAACCCATTAATGTGAGCCTTCGAACCTAACTATTTCATATATCGTGTCACTTGACCATAGGCCTTTATCTTGATTTTCAATGTTTGTATATCATCATGTCTTCCCTCAGTTTGCCTGGGCTAATGAATGAGTGTTTTGAGAGAGAGAGAAAAATCCTGGCTGTGATATGTTTAATGATTTGATTATTTTAAAGCAGTGGCTGTGAATTATGTGAGATCTATGTCATATTGAGTTGCTGTTCTTTAAGGTGAGTGGGAAGCGTTAAGTTGTATGTATTTACGTCAATATCACGTTTCAATATTTATGTTGGTGCTGATGTTTGCCATTTTGTGATTTGGGAGTTTTAGCTTACGTGACATTGCCTATGATTCGGACTAGCCGTTGGCAATTTTGTGAATAAACAATAAGCAATGAGCAATAACATTTCACACGTAATGTTATTTTATGAATCACTGGTCATCGATTCTGCGAATGTGAACTGAATGGGACACGAATGGCCATCAAGTTTCCACTGAACAGAAACTTGTGTGTCGAACAAAGTAAAATGCTTGCATAAACATAAACATTAACACCATAATGTTACGGTGGTTAAATTCTTGGTCACTTCTTATCAATTGCATTTCAAATAATAACAATAAGGAATTGCGTAAAAACATATTGACATTATAATACAGTGAAACAGTAAACGATGAACACGCTTCGTTTGGGAGTCTTAACACGCGCTGTGCCGGGGGGGGGGGGGGGGTAGACGCCCCCCCCCCTAAGGTTTTCGAGGATAGCGAGAAAAAAACGGCGGCGCAGCGCCACGGTTTTTGGCTCAGCAGTTTGAGCATCAATTGCACACATTATGTAAAAAACATACTTGGAGTCATCTCAGGTCAGGTCACCAGACCAGGTCACGTGACCCCACTTCCAAAAATGTTTCCGGTCGCACCACAGCCACAGTTTTTGGCCGATCGATTTAATACTTACAGGATTTCATAAGAGCCTACTCCTACAATAAGTTTATCTCGGATTTTGTATATCGGTGACCTAAGGTCGGGTCAATTTCGTGACCTTCACATTATAAGTCAATGGGGTAAATAATAAAATGCTTGCTATTCTGAGGATACGAATTATATCAACCCAATTCCTTCTGAATCATGTTATCATACGCCATTCTTGAAGTACTTCCCAGGTTAAATTTTTGTTCAGTGACTCCTACAGGGTCAGCTGAGGTCACCCGAAGTCACCAACACTTTGTTTGCAAATAACTCTCGACAAAATCAATATAGAGAAGTGAAACTGGCACCAATGTGTTTTACTCGTCGAGGCACGTCTCATAATGTGCAACATGACCTAATTGGGTCACCACTTGACCTTGACCTGAGGTCAAATTTGTAGGTTGACCTAACATGGTCTTCATGCATATAATACGAAGCGCCGTGACGAGACAAACACGATGGCGTCCAAATTATTGCCCTATATTTGTGAGGTAAAACGATATTTGTGAAAACTGTTCTTCCAAAACAATTGCCTTTTTGACATTTGATGAGCTCTGGAGCCTAAACTATTCACCGAAGCTGAAATTTGAGGACACCTAGCAGATTGCATTTTTCGAGAAATTGCCATTGCCTTTTTCCGTTTGTTCCTAGCTATCATAGTTCGTGTGCTATCTGGGAATGTCTGGGGCGAAGTCCTAAAACTTGAAAATCTGACACGATGACCTCTGGTGACCTCAATATTCACCTGAAAAAGTTGCCTGAAATAGTTTTAAAATGCATTCTGCCGAGCTTTCGAACGGTGTTTTTATTTTGGTCTACGTCCTATAGAAGCCGAGTTAGAGGGGGCGTCGAAACGCCCCCCGCCCTCCCCGGCACGGCAAAGGTGGCGCCGAGCACCGGCACGGCGCGGGTTAACAGCTTTAAATAAACCAAAACAAACAAAACAAACAAAATAAATAAAACGGACAACAAAACAAAGCCATGACAGATTTAAGCCGTACACTAAAACCTGCTGCTGTAGATCATAACTGACCTGGCCGATGTTGTACAGCATCATGGCCAGTTTGAGCGGCGGCGTCTGTCGGTTCTTCATGAAGCGGGGTCCATATCCGACGAGCACGAGGTAGGCGGCTAGGGCCAGCGCGAGCGGCACCGGGGACGCCTGCAGCAGGTAGTCCCTGGTGCGCGGGTCCCGACGGTACGCCAGTCCGTCCACTAGCTGCGTCAGACTGCCCGGCGCGAACATGGCTGCGGTGAAGCTCACAGCCACAGCGGCGAAGCTGACGACCCGCGTCTGTCACTGTCCGGCTCTGACTGACCGTCCCCGTCACTGTCCAGCTCTGACTGACCCGGCCGGCCGAGAGCGCCGAGCACTAGAGACTGACACGGACCGCCGCCGTCCCCAGCCGGAGAGGTGAGGTCACTCTAAGAACCGGCCGGACCACCCGGAGGACGGCCAGAAAACCGGGCCTCAGCCTCACCCCCGACGGCGCCCCCAGCCGGAGAGGCGGCTGTCAGTAGGACCCCCAGGGGAGACCTGTCGAGGGGGCCCAATCTTACCAAGTGCCGTGATCGCATCAAATCTTACCAATGCCGTAGTACGGCATATCGGTGCACCGATCTGTAAAACTTTTGGAAACCGGAAACATCTCGATCTTCAGTCTAGCGTTCTCCCAACTGAGCTATTTCGACAATGAGCTTGGACAAATAGAACGTCGTGGTTCCCTAAGTGCGGCATTCTGAGCACTCCATTCACAACATGCAGTACTTACGCAATCACGGCATTTGGTAAGATTGGGCCCAGTGTGAAGTGTGAGGAGGGCGGCTCAGTGGCAGGGGTGAAGCTCAGAGGGGACAGCAGGGCGGATCGCAGTTGTTGATGTTTTTCACGTCATGGATTGCCATTTTTGGTGGGGAAACGATAAATGTTTGAGAAAAAAAGGTGGAGCTGCGAGAGTTGAGAAGTGTCAGTGTTGGTCGATCGGCGGCGGGTGCGGACGGTGGGTGCGGGCGGTGGGTGCGGGCGGTGGGTGCGGGCGGTGGGTGCGGGTGGTGGGTGCGGGTGGTAGGTGCGGGCGGTGGTTGCGGGCGGTGGGTGCGGGTGGTGGGTGCGGGCGGTGGGTGCGGGTAGTGGGTGCGGGCGGTGGGTGTGGGCGGCGGGTGCTGGCGGTGGGTGCGGGCGGTGGGTGCGGGCGGTGGGTGTGGGCGGCGGATGCTGGTGGTGGGTGTGGGCGGTGGGTGCGGGTGGTGGGTGTGGGTGGTGGGTGCGGGCGGTGGGTGTGGGCGGCGGGTGCGGGCGGTGGGTGCGGGCGGTGGGTGCGGCCGGTGGGTGCGGGCGGCGGGTGCGGGTGGTGGGTGCTGGAGGTGAAAGTACTGCTTGTCTTTCTGAGCGGATATACCGATGCCTACGCGGATTTTCCTGCAGACCAGGACTTAGGTACCGGCTGGCGAAGATTATGCGCCACGTAATAACGCCCCTGTCTATGTTAATTAATAACTGCAACATTGAACTTCAGAACATCAACGCATTACACGAGCTGCCCATTTTAGGGAATTCGTGACATACCACAGAGCAGTCAGCAGAAAAAGTCAGCGTGCTGCGGATTAATTCAGAAGGAAATATGTGATATTTCAGCGCACGGAATGCTTCTTTTGCGCCGTTTGATATATTTGCATAAAGCTTAAATATATGACTAATGGTTGTATGCAGAGGCGCACACAAGGGGGGCAAACGGGCCTGTCCCCCCTTACGAAATTCGGGTGGTGCATGAAAGTTGGATTCCCTCTGAGGCGACCCCGTGGTGCCCCTGTTTGGTTGTAATTTTTGTTTGGCACATTTTGTGGAAATTGTCCGTTTTTTTAGGTAAAAAACTAAACATTTCGAAAATCCCATACAGCATTTTGAAGTCCTGCTTGTCCCACGGGCCCGTGCTCCCTTATGAAATGCGGGGCCCCTATGAGGCGGCCCGGTGGGCCCCCTGTCCGGTTGTATTTATTTTAATAAAAAGGACAAATATCCGGATGATTTGTTTACAAATCAACAGTGAAAGTTTGATTCCATCCGAAGGGGTCCACCGCGAAAATATGGAAAGCGAAGTTATGGCGAAAATGTGTAACGGGTCGAAGCTCTAAGGAGAAGAAGATCAATATAAAATTAACACACGAAGTGTACCTCATACCAGAGGCGCACACAGGGAGGGGGGACACACTGGCCCGTGCCCAGTGGCGGCGGAAGGTATTGTCGGATGGGGGGCAAAGAACCCCAGGGGGCCTCCTCAGCCAAAGCAGCCCTTCCCCCTCCCCCCCCAAAAAAAAAATGACGCGAAATGGTATCTCCTCGGATGTAGGCCACTATATTTTGCAGGGCCTCCAAATGGTCGTAAAAAACAACAGACAGGCCCATGTTGAAGTCTCAGTCCTTCTGAGGGCCCCCTCAGGCCAACTGAGGGCCTTATGTCGGTCTTAGAGGGCTCATCAGGCTGGCGGGGGGCCCTCAGCCATTTTTTTCGGTCAAAAAGGAAAATATCGAACTAACTTCTTGGAGAGCACCATCTTGCAAACTTATGGGGGGAACCATATGTTTCCCCCCCCCCCAAAAAAAACGTCTTGAGTGGGAGGAGCCGCCCCCCTGCCCCCCCCCCCCCCCCCTCTTCCACCGCCCCTGCCCGCCCCTTTTGTGAAATGCAGAGCTCCTCTAAGGTGGGGCCCATGTCCGGTTGTATTTTTTATCAGAAGAAAATTCGGATGTATTTTTCACGAATGAAAAGAGTTTGTATTCTATATTTTAATCTTGGCACACCACGACTGCCCGCGACCCGCGACGTAATGCGCCATTGTGCATCCGTGAATCCATTCAAGCGTGCGTACTCGGTATCTGGAAAATATTTTCCTTTTGATATTCTCCGCTGAATAATTATCGCCGATAATTTTCCCTTCACGCGTTTGTCATATGCAAGCATATGCCGAAATGTCAAATTATCCCCGACAGAGTAGATATCTACTCTGTCGGGGATTATTTTCCATTGGAAAATTATCGCTTGGTGCAGAGTGTTCGGTATCTGCAAGGATATTATCAATCAGTTTTTGTTTTGCGTGCGCTGTAAAACACGTATTTAACTCAACTCAGGCGTGAAATTGGTATTAGTCAACCTTAAAAGCAACAGAAATTACTTTGAGAGCACAGCATGTGCAAAAACTCAAGTTAAATGACAGAAAATGGCCGCCGGTGAACGCAGTGACAGTCAGCTGACTACGACGAAGCCGAAGGGATAATATCCAAGCGACCCTGTTCCAGACATTTTCCACGATTCTCGCCCGAGACGGAAAATTATCGGGGATGATTATCTATTTTCCAGATACCGAACGCGATCCTGGATTTTTGTCCATGATCCCGGAAAATTATCCAACATTTTCCAGATACCAAACGCACGGCAAATATCTACAAAGCTGTATTTTAAGAAACATGGCCCTGTTCGGTAGCAGAGCTTCACAAACTGTGAAGCTGTCAAACACACTGCCTTGCAACGTAGGACGGTGGTGTTAACAGCACGTTGCTTGGCAACGTGGCGGGTGTTTGTGAAGCTACAGGGTTTTTCATAATGAATGTTACTTTTGAAACAGCTTAAAATGACAAGGAATATATTTTTACATTGGAAAGAAATATATCATCATGATCGTAAAACAGCAGGGTTTTTATTGATGACAATCTCAGACAGATACGTCATATCAGTTTTCCGCACTGGCACCGTTTCTGCTGAGGCATTTTTCGGCTCTCTGACGGATGTGCCGCACCGCGCGCCTGACATCATCAGGTTCCAGCCCTCGAGCGAAGCCCTCCACGGTCGTCTGTAGAACACTGAGCGTTGTTGGAGGGCTGCGGCGAAGTTCGGCCATCGCCACCGACCAGAACCAGTAGTCCAGGGGCGATAGGTCTGGACTGCGAGCGGGCCACGGTCGACCGGTCAGGCGGCTGATGGCTCGTCCGTCAAACATCTCCGCCAGCCACTGCCGCACTGCTGCTGTCGTGTACACTGTGGCGCCATCTTGCTGCATCCAGAGCCTGTCTCTTCTGACCTTGTTTCGGACCCGAGGCCACAGTCCTTCTTGGAGAAGCTTCAGGTAGGCTGCTCCATTCACTGTAGATCCTGGAGTAATCCAGTGGATGAAAACCTTCCCATCCACTACAGCCGCCCAACACATCACCTTCTGTCCCCCCTGCTCCCTGCTCTCGACGGTAACGTGTGGGTTTACTGGATCCCAGTATCTTTCGTTCTGCTGGTTCGGAGCAGAGTTCAGGACGAAACTTTTCATCTGTCCAAATGCCACGATCTGGAAACCCTTCTGGCTGCATGAGTAGCCACTTGCAGATTTCTCGTCTTCCTGCCTGGTGGGCTGCGTTCAGCGGCACGGTAACATGGGGCTTATACGGCTTCCAGCCCAGCTTCTTTCGCATAATCCGCCACACAGTTGTCGTGGATGTGCCCAACGACTTGGCAATCGTGTGGACAGAGATGCTTTTCTTGGCCGCTTGATATGGCTCTACCATCTGCCGAATTTTCTCCACAAGCTCAGCTGATTTTGCAGTTCGACCTTGAGGTTTTGATGAGGAGATGGAGCCTGTTGATCAAAACCTTTCGAGCAGTCGCTTGAAAGCCATCCTTGATGGTATGCCATTTCTTTTCTGGAAGTGACTGCCAAACTTTCGGCGCACTGCAGCTACGCTTTTCAGCGCACCATACTGAGAGACTATCCAAACCTCCTCTTCGTTTAAAAACGGCGCGTTGCAGCGTTTCTTGGGCCTCGCCATTGTAGGCCTATAACATTCATCAGACTAATTGTTTCGGGATAATTTTTGCACACATAAAAACCCCAACGTTTTTGCAACAATAGAACCTAAAAATCCACGAGCTTTATAATATTTTTGGTCTTCCTACGGCTGATTTAAAAGTAACATTCATTATGAAAAACCCTGTATATCATGAATCATGATCAACGTCATTCACTGCGTACGTAAGGCATGCATAATCGCTGCCCCTACGCTGAAGTTCGGATATAGGAGCATCACCCTACTGGCTTTCTTTATAGTGCACTTCCAAGTGCCAACTACCTCTCAATATTGGATAATATGTACAGGGCCCAGGGGTCCTTATTGGGTCCACAAACGCAATGGTGGGGCCCCTCTTGGTCCGACGTGCCCCCTTGAGGTCGAGCCCCCCCCCCCCCCCCATTACGAAAATCCTGTGTGCGCGCCTGGTTGTATGTCACGCGAACATAAGACAAATTAGAGTAAATCCAGACCACGTGACCGTTGTAAATTGGATGTCATGGGACTCAGAGAAGGACAGGAGTAATTTTTGGGTTCATTGAACCGATCGAGTCCGAGAAATGTACAATAGACAGCATAAAATGCATAACATTTAATACGATTTGGTCCTTCCCTTTGGTCAGGAGATGAGTGATGGTAACAGAAACGAACCTGTTGGGGACCACCTCAATACATGTCTGACTCTAAATCTGAGCAGCATTGTTACCGAAGCGGCCATAAATCTCATTTCGAACTGGTCTCATGGGATATAAACATTTAACAGTTGTTTAGACAGTTTCTAACTTCGGATATACAAATAGAAATCATTTAAAAAATAGCATATAATATATATATATATATCATTGACGACAGTCACACAGACTCAGACAGTCAGACAGACTCAGACAATCAGACAGACTCAGACAGTCAGACAGACTTAGACAGTCACACAGACTCAAACAGTCAGACAGACTTAGACAGTCACACAGACTCAGACAGTCACACAGACTCAGACAGTCAGGCAGACTTAGACAGTCAGACAGACTCAGACAGTCAGACAGACTCAGCCAGTCAGAAAGACTCTGATGAACAGTTATTTAGCCGTAAGATGGATGAATGAGTCAGTACATCATACAGCGCCTTAGCCCATTTGGTATCGAGCTGTGCCATGAGGTCTAACCGGTCAGTTCTGATCGAGAACTGGCTCCCAGGAGTGGGCTGGCACGACCAGGCGGCGGGTGGGACACCTGGAATGATTTACCGCAGAGAACGTCCAGCTAGCTCTTGCATTGAATTGTTGAAACGCCGCGAACCGATGACCTATGTTGTGAATTATGGCACAGACGCCCAAACCTCCAACTGGCAGTATATCCAGTTGAACCGGTCATCCGACGCAATGCATTCCAGTCAGTATTCACTATTCTTGATTACCGAGCGGACGCGAGGTATTTTTTTAATGATGCGACAATGCTAACATATTTTTGGAACATGGGCATACTGAGAATATTCAGCATCGGTCATGCTGGTTGATCAAGCAACTGTTATTTTAAGCAACGTATAAGTGCATATTTTAGTTTAAAGCATTGAGCTCAAATTCAAACAAGGTGGTACTTAATCTTTACTTGAAATAGTATGCAAATGTCCATCCAATTAATGGAATTGGCGGCGATGCAGTGCATTCTCATACATTTGATATTGCACACTATCGAGACTGCATGTGTGCGCCCAGCACAGAAATGGCACAGAACCCAAATTGTGCTGCACATTCACTAAGGGTGACGAGAGTTCTCCAATAACCGTCTCCCTTTGCTTGTTCAAATCGCTGAATATGTTCTTGCCAAGGATGCGAACTGATTTCCACATGCTATGAGGTGAGGGCATGTTGATTCCTAGTGCTAGAATTTGTGTTATTTTTGTGTGTAAAAATATAGTATGCAATAGTAACACGCAAACGTAACACTATGTGCGGTCCATGCGAATTTAAGTAACTACATTCACGCTTATTGCATGTAGGCATGCGCGGGTGCCATGCCCTGACTTTCGATATCGATTTACGGAATCGGGAGCCGTTAGAGAGGCTCAGGGGTGGTAAAGTGTTCTGTCCTGATATATAAGGTCGGCGACAAAATGCTCCTTCTCATGAAGTACTCGGGGGTCAAAATGTCAGCACATTACTATGTAATTTCTGTGAAAATTGACTAAGCGATCATGTCATTAGAAATACTGATCGTCAAAACCACTTCAGATGTATTATTCACTTAATCATCATATTCATCACGTCAGTATGTATGTACATTTACTTTTGTATTAGCAGTTGCGTTTCAGCTCTTGATTGCCAATAATAATAAACTACATTTTTTTTTAATCCGACGGGAAAAAAATCCGGACGATAGATTCAACACGTGGGGTCACTGAACCAAAAATGCTTCTGGGTCTTCAAGCATTGCCTATAATAACATGATCAAGAAGGAATTGGACTGATATCATGCGTATCCTCAGAATAGGAAGCATTTGAATATTTCCCCATTGACTTATAATGGGAAGGTCACGAAATTTACCCGACCTTAGGCCACCGATATACACAATCCGAGATACACGAATTGTAGGTATGTACTATTACCCTTATGAAATCCTGTAAATATCAAATCCATCAGCCAAAAACTGTGGCTGTGGTACGACCGCACACTTTTTTGGAGGTGGGGTCACGTGACCTGGTGTGGTGACCTGACCTGGGATGACCCGTGGTCAAGAATTTTACAATATGTGGGCAATTGATGTCTTAACAGCCGTGCCAAACATGGTGGCGCTGCGCGCAGCCGTTTTTCGCTGAACAGTGGACAGTGGATTTCACTGTCCTGAGACACCACCTCTTTAACACGCGCCCTGGAGGGGGGGCCGAAATCCGCCCACCCCTCCGGTTTTTCAAGGATAGCGCAAAAACGGCGACGCGCAGCGCCGCCTTTTTTTGTATACCTGTTTAAAAATGAACTTCCCTCATTATGTAAAATTCTTGGCCTCAGGTCATCTCAGGTCAGGTCACCAGACCAGGTCACGTGATGACCTCAACTCCAAAACGTTTGCAGTAGTACCACATCCACAGTTTTACGCAGATCGGTTTCAATCTTGCAGGACTTCATAAGGTCATAGATACCAACAATTTTTTATCTCGGATTTCTAATATCGGTGACCTAAGGTCAGGTCAATTTTGTGACCGCCAACACGGTTTTATCAATAACTATCGACATAATAAAGATAGAGAAGAGAAAACGGTACCAATATGTTTCTCTCGTCCAGACACATCGCCCAATATGCAACATGACCAACTTGGGTCACCACTTGACCTTGACCTGAGGTCAAATTTCTCAGTTGACCTAACCCGATCACCATGAATATGATTCGAAGCACATTGACAAGACACACGCGATGGCGTAAACATTATTGCTTTATCTTTATTAGGTAAAAGGTTATTTGGGGAAAACAGTTTTGAAAACAAAATCACCTTTTTGACATTCGATGACCTTTGGAGCCTAAACTATTGACCTGAGCTTAAATCTGAGCACACCTATGTCGATTGAATTTTTCAATGACTTTAGATTGCTTTTTTCCGTTTGCTGCTAACTATCATAGTTCCCGAGATATTTGGGAGTGTTGGAACCGAAGTCTTGAAAACTCGAAAATCTGACCTTTGATGACCTCTGGTGACCTCAATATTGACCTGAAGAAAAAAAATAACGAAATACTTTCGAAATAGCATGTCTCGAGTTATCTAACGTCGTTTCCCGCTTGTCGCTACGTTGCGTGGTTTTCGAGATCATAGGGGGGGGGCGAAATCCGCCCCCCCCCTCCAGGGCGTGTAATTATCAGAGGCCCTCCAGGGCGCGTGTTAATTCTAAAACTAAAAGAGCTAGAAAGACGCGGAAAAAAAGTTTCAAAAGCTCCCGACAAGCACATTTGAAGTTACTTTATATATCTTTTCCTCGAATCAATATTGAGATCACCAGTGGTCATCAAAGGTCAGATTTTCAAGTTTTTGGACTTCGCTCCAGAAACCCCCAGATATCACAGGAACTATGTATGATAGCTAGGAACACACGAAAAAAAAATGGAAAGCTCTTGTAAAATGTAATCGCTAAAGTGTCCTCAAATTTGAGCTCAAGTCAACAGTTTAGGCTCCAGAGCTCATCAAATATCAAGAAGGCTTAACAAAACGTTTATCACGAATAGCTTTCTACCTAATAACGACAAGGCAATAATTTTGACGCCATCGTGCTTGTATCGTCAAAAAACTTCGTCTCATAATAGTGTTGACCCGGTCAGGTCAACTTACAAATGTGACCTCATGTCAAGGTCAAGTGGTGTTAACTCAAGTAGGTCATGCTACAAATGAGAAGACGTGCCGCAACGATATAAACACATTAGTGTCAGTTTCACTTCTCTATCGTCATTATGTCGAGAGTTATTGACATAAACTGTTGGTGACCTCAGATGACCTCGGCTGACCCTGTAGGGGTCACAACAAAAATGGCTCCTAGGTCATCAATAATGTTCTATAATAAAATGATCCAGAAGGAATTAGACTGCTATCTTGCGTTTCCTTAAAATAGGAAGCATTTGAATATTTCCCCTTAGACTTATAATGGGGAGGTCACGAAATTAAACCAACCTTAGGTCACTGATATTACAAATCCAAGATACACGAAATGTAGATATTTGTGACCTTATGAAATTCTGTAAGTGTTAAAACGATCATCCCAAAACTGTGACTGTGGTACGGCCACAAGTTTGTTTGGGAGGTGGGGTCACGTGACCTGGTCTGGTGACCTGACCTAAGATGACCCGAGGATTTGTTTGTACATAATGTGGACAATTGATGCACAAACAGCTGTGCCAGAAATGGCGTCGCTGCGCTTCGCCGTTTTTCCGCTATCCGCGAAAAACCTGAGGGGTTTCTACCCCCCCCCCCCCCCCCCCGGCACGGCGCTGGTTAAAATATAGGGATGATGTGAGCATGCAGCCAGGTATTAGGGTATTCATGTGAAGTAAAAAAAAAAATGACCCCAGCTGTGTTGGGATCGTTTGTGTATGTGCCACTTTTGGTCGGGGCCAATCAAAAATGACCCCTGGAGAAGCTGTTGATTCAATGAAGGATAAAACTGAGATGACTGCTGACTTGCTTTGCTGGTAAGAAGCGCTGCTTTGCATTTAGTCGTTATAAAATTGTATCCAGCTTCAACGTCCATATAAATAAATATATAAAATGTTGTATTATTGCATACATTGAGGCATACAATGTCAAAAGTTTGGCAATAATTGCCATGATCCAAGAGCTACATATTTTTGCCAGAGCATGCCAGGGTATAATTACAGCAAACTACGCAGAAGATTATAAACCATGCCGTCCGTGAATGTTCAGAACTCCACTGTACATTAGTCACATGTATCATCTATTTCATTATTAATTCCTTATATATTTTTAATCGGCCTTGAAATGTTGCGCCACAACACCTTGCTGAGCCACCTTTCTGCAGCCACGCCTAACAACACGCCGCAAAACCTCGGGGAAACACGAATTACGTCTCAGTACTCCAGCGGAAACACTGAGCCCCGGCCAATTCGGGCCGCAATGCGCGCGCCACTGTTGCAGATAGCCGACCCGGGGAGGTCGGGGCGTTTTACTACACAACGCGAGATAACCGCCACTGAGCTGCTGCAGGGATATCTGGCGTGGTCAGATCCGCAGATCCAGCTCCGGGCCGGGAACCTGGCCGGGACCACGGACGTGTCTGCATTGCACACGGGAACGGCGAGCGGAGGCGGCCGGCTGATAATCGGTGCAGTGCCGTGTGCTCCGGTGCACGGTGCACACTGCATAGGCCGTGTACGGCTGTAATGACACGGTTTCTCTGCCCCACCCACTCCCCCTCCCCCGACTAACCTCTCCCCCCGGCCGATCCCCCCCCCCCCCCCCCCACCTCCACCCCCACATCGCTGCTGGCGTCATCGCTGCTGGCTTCCGGACCATTGCCACATGTTGCGCCGCTCCACCACGGGTCAGTACTCAGATGTCAGACAACGAACGCTCCTGGATCTCCGAACACGCACTGGCCTGGATCTCCGAGCACGCACTGGCCTGGATCTCCGAGAACGCACTGGCCTGGATCTCCGAGGACGAACTGGCCTGGATCTCCGAGAACGAACTGGCCTGGATCTCCGAGAACGAACTGGCCTGGATCTCCGAGCACACACAGGCCTGGATCTCCGATAACGCACTGGCCTGGATCTCCGAGCACGCACTGGCCTGGATCACCAGAATCTTTCAAAACAAATGCGTCACTAAAATTAAAGCATAATTGCTCCGTCAGCATTGTGCGATGCGTAATTTATTTATTGACGTCACGCAACCAATCCACGCGAAGCGGAGCTATTCTAGGTAGCAGGTTGGTTATAAGACGTAAAACAGTGGAATCGGGTCAGCAGACATACTAGCGCACGCGCACGCACACACATGCAGTCACGCACCGAGTAAAACAACTAACAATCACCTACATGCTTAAATCACCCCTGTGTCTGCATTATGTGCTTACGCAGCTCGGTCTTAAACTGGGGTGGGCTGAGGTCACGAATAGTGGGGGGCAGGCTGTTGAAAGCAGTCACTATCGAGTACAAGAAGCGCCGCCTCCCCGCCTCTGTGCGGATCGCTGGCGTCTGCAGTTGGTCACTCTGCCTGGTTTCGCGGTGGTGGACATCACGCCTGGATGACTATGAAGCGACTCGGGCTGAGATGTCACTAAAATGCGTTTCAACAGGGTCAGAGAATGGTAGAGATACATGTTGCCCGCCGTCAGCCACTCGAGTTGTCTTAAAACGTCGCTGATGTAATAAAACTTCCTACGGCCAGAGATCACACGTACCCCGAAGTTGAGCAACTTCTGCAGGCGCGCCGTCTGACCGGCGTTACATGTACCGTACACACAAATGCAGTAACGGACTAGCGAGGTGACAAGACCCTGGACTAGTGTGGTGAGGGTTTCCTGAGGCAGACTGTGCCTACAGTGGCTGAGACCGATCAACAGGCCGGTACACCGCTTCACAACGTCATCTACATGGGTCGAGAGCGTCATGGCCTGGTCGAAAACTACACCCAGGTTCCGGACAGTGGGGGAACCGGCAACCGTGGCACCCATGAATTTTATGCCGATGGGAGGGAGCCGCTGCAGTTTTTGACGTGAGCCGAGAACGATGAGCTGAGTTTTTTTAGCGTTAAGTTTGAAGCCGTTTTTGCCGAACCAATGAGCCAGAAGGGTGAGGCTGTGTTCCATGAGCCGGGTGAGGGTGCCAAGGTCGCCAGTCTCACCAGATACCATCACCTGGGAGTCATCGGCATACTGCACTATCTCAGCACCGTCTGTATGCATCGGTAGGTCGTTGGCATAAATAGAGAAAAGCAGAGGGCCTAGCGCTGACCCTTGGTAGGTGCTGATCGGGTTCAGGAGTGAATCAGACGTGGTAATACTGCCGGTGTTGTCTCTAACTAGAACTTTTTGATAGTGGTTCATGAGGTAGCTCTTAAACCACCGAGTGTCAACACCGTAGAGTGCCAGCTTACGGAGAAGAAAGTCATGAGGGATGACGTCAAAACACTTGGAACAATCTAAAAGGCATAACAGAGTAACGTCACTGCGGTCCATGGCCGAAAATACTTGGTCCGTGACAGTTAAAAGCGCGAGTCGGTGGAGTGGCCGGATCTAAACCCATGTTGATTGGATGAGAAGAGATGATGGGTGGTGAAGTAGTGGAACAGCTACTCGTACACGACGCGCTCCGTGATTTTGGCGATGGTTGGGAGGATAGGCCGGTAATTGGAGACTTCGGTGGATTTCGGCGACTTTTGGATTGGGTGGACAATGGTCAGCTTCCAGGAGTCCGGGACGCGGTGGGACATGAGGCTGCTATTTACAATATGGGTGATGACGTGGCACAGTGACGGAAGGCAGATCTTGATGAAGCGAATGCACAGTCCGTCCGTGCCGCACGACGTCGAGTTCCGCATACGCGCCACCACTCGGTACAGGTCGTGCGGCGAGACAGGCGCCACCTGGAACCGGCCGGTGGCCACCCGAGGTAGGCGGACCGGCAGCTCGATTCCGGACGAGTCCACCTGGCGTGCGGTGCTGCTCCCCACCTGGACGAAGTATCGGTTGAGGGTATCGGCGTCAGCGCTGGGAGGATTGCCGGCGGCTCGCTTATAGCCGACAATGGGCTGGACAGCGCGCCACAACGCGCCGCTTGAGTGGGGCCAGAGAGTCTAAAATAGGCCGAGTCGCCTCTAGAAAACACGACCACGAGCGTCCGCTCGGACGCTGTCAAACACCGGACCCCAGTCCGAGTCCGCTAACAGTCGATTGGCCTCGGCGGTGTCCAGCGGAGACCAGCATAGCGCTGTCACAACATTAGCCTTAGGTAATTTGTCAAGAAGCTGGCATTTGAGCTGGTACACGGTCAGTAATTTGTCAAGGCTGTGGTCGATAGATGTAACCGATAACTTATAAATGAACGGTAGCATTTGGATTCACATCCAGTTGCATTCGCGATATGTCGCATGGGATGCATCTTCTATATCAGTGGCATTATAGCATATATCAACATCGGATCCTTTTGAAGCCCACATTACGAAATGCTATTAACAGGTCATATCTACATAGTATAAACAGATCATGCCTCTTTACGCGGTGACTATGTTTGACATCTATTCTCAGCATCATGGCATTTGACAGAACATCGAAGATGCCATATAACCTTGCCAGTTTCGGCGCCCGTCAGTTGTCAGTTTCGGCGCTCAATGAATTATCTGTGATTGCCATTCGTACCGCTATGACTCCATCACCACGACATTTGGCCACCGTTCGGCGGAACGGTGGCATAGCAACAGTCACAACACAAATCACCGGCTGACATCGCTGGCTCACTTCACAGCGCTGTGGATGTTGGCGTTTGTCGCTACAACGGGCGCCGAATGTGCGTCACCAGGCCGCCAGGGGGCAGGGAGTGGAGGGACGGCGCCTACAGTGAGATGTCCTCCCGTCCTTCAGTCCTCAGCGAGGTGTTCTCCCGTCCTCAGCGAGGTGTCCTCCCGTCCTCAGCGAGGTGGCCTCCCGTCTCAGCGAGGTGTCCTCCCGTGCTTCAGTCCTCAGCAAGGTGTCCTCCCGTCCTTCAGTCCTCAGCGAGGTGTCCTCCCGTCCTCAGCGAGGTGTAATCTCGTCCTCAGCGAGGTGTCCTCCCGTCCTTCAGTCCTCAACGAGGTGTCCTCCCGTCCTCAGCGAGGTGTCCTCCCGTCCTCAGCGAGGTGTCCTCCCGTCATCAGCGAGGTGTCCTCCCGTCATTCAGTCCTCAGCGAGGTGTCCTCCCGCCCTTCAGTCCTCAGCGAGGTGTCCTCCCGTCTTTCAGTCCTCCGCGAGGTGTCCTCCCGTCTTTCAGTCCTCAGCGAGGTGTCCTCCCGTCCTTCAGTCCTCAGCGAGGTGTCCTCCCGTCCTCAGCGAGGTGTCCTCCGTCCTCAGCGAGGTGTCCTCCCGTCCTCAGCGAGGTGTCCTCCCGTCCTTCAGTCCTCAGCGAGGTGTCCTCCCGTACTTCAGTCCTCAGCGAGGTGTACTCCCGTCCTTCAGTCCTCCGCGAAGTGTCCTCTCGTCCTCAGCGAGGTGTCCTCCCGTACTTCAGTCCTCAGCGAGGTGTCCTCCCGTCCTTCAGTCCTCAGCGAGGTGTCATCTCGTCTTTCAGTCCTCAGCGAGGTGTCCTCCCGTCCTTCAGTCCTCAGCGAGGTGTACTCCCGTACTTCAGTCCTCAGCGAGGTGTCCTCCCGTCCTTCAATCCTCCGCGAGGTGTCCTCCCGTTCTCAGCGAGGTGTCCTCTCGTCCTTAAGTCCTCAGCGAGGTGTCCTCCCGTCCTTCAGTCCTCAGCGAGGTTTCCTCCCGTCCTTCAGTCCTCAGCGAGGTGTCCTCCCGTCCTTCAGTCCTCAGTGAGGTGTCCTCTCGTCCTTCAGTCCTCAGCGAGGTGTCCTCCCGTCCTTCAGTCCTCAGTGAGGTGTCCTCCCGTCCTTCAGTCCTCAGCGAGGTATCCTCCCGTACTTCAGTCCTCAGCGAGGTGTCCTCCCATCCTTCAGTCCTCAGTGAGGTGTCCTCCCGTCCTTCAGTCCTCAGCGAGGTGTCCTCTCGTCCTTCAGTCCTCAGCGAGGTGTCCTCCCGTCCTTCAGTCCTCAGCGAAGTGTCCTCCCGTCCTTCAGTCCTCAGTGAGGTGTCCTCCCGTCCTTCAGTCCTCAGTGAGGTATCCTCCCGTCCTTCAGTCCTCAGTGAGGTGCCCACCCGCCCTTCAGTCCTCAGTGAGGTGTCCATCCGTCCTTCAGTCCTCAGTGAGGTGTCCTCCCGTCCTTCAGTCCTCAGTGAGGTGTCCTCCCGTCCTTCAGTCCTCAGTGAGGTGTCCTCCCGTCCTTCAATCCTCAGCGAGGTGTCCTCGCGTCCTTCAGTCCTCAGTGAGGTGTCCTCCCGTCCTTCAGTCCTCAGTGAGGTGTCCTCCCGTCCTTCAGCCCTCAGTGAGGTGTCCTCCCGTCCTTCAGTCCTCAGTGAGGTGTCCTCCCGTCCTTCAGTCCTCAGCGAGGTGTCCTCGCGTCCTTCAGTCCTCAGTGAGGTATCCTCCCATCCTTCAGTCCTCAGTGAGGTGTCCTCCCGTCCTTCAGTCCTCAGTGAGGTGTCCTCCCGTCCTTCAGTCCTCAGTGAGGTGTCCTCCCGTCCTTCAGGCCCTCAGTGAGGTGTCCTCCCGTCCTTCAGTCCTCAGTGAGGTGTCCTCCCATCCTTCAGTCCTCAGTGAGGTGTCCTCCCGTCCTTCAGTCCTCAGTGAGGTGTTCTCGCGTCCTTCAGTCCTCAGTGAGGTGTCCTCCCGTCCTTCAGTCCTCAGAGAGGTGTCCTCCCGTCCTTCAGTCCCCATCCCATCACGTGCTGCAATGCCTCGTCACGTCTCACCGTCTCCGAAACTGGCCGGACCATGGACGCTTAGCAGGGGAGGGGCGGTATGCCAGCTATGTAGTCCCGATATCATCAATGCGGGGAACTTATTACAAGGAACGTGCTGCGTGCGTTCTTATGAGAGAGTATTGCACTTCGCCTGTCCTTTCTCTGTCTGGCAATATAAAGGAATATTGACAGCAATTAATTAGTGCTGAGCGCACTGGGATGGTGGAATCGGTTGTTTTTTTGCAATGCGGTTGGCGGTTGATTTATTTTTCGGTGGTTCGGAAAATACAGATAGCTAAAACTGGCTATTGTGTCCACAACCCTGTCCTGCCTCTCTCGCTAGTTACCAAGTATGTTCATCTAATTTATTACGCAAAGCTAGACATATGATAGGATTGACTGATTTCCATTCTCAAACTGCGCCTCCGCGGCGTGTCTCCAGACTCTGTCACTGCGACTCTGTGGCGTGTATCG
This sequence comes from Chirona hameri, assembly GCA_036785665.1. Taxonomy (NCBI): domain Eukaryota; kingdom Metazoa; phylum Arthropoda; class Thecostraca; order Balanomorpha; family Balanidae; genus Chirona; species Chirona hameri. Next base: position 24,474 of record JAXIVJ010010101.1, read on the forward strand.
ACACCTGTCACTGCGCCTCTGCGGCGTGTCTCCAGACTCTGTCACTGCGCCTCTGCGGCGTGTCTCGACACCTGTCACTGCGCCTCTGCGGCGTGTCTCGACACCTGTCACTGCGCCTCTCCGGCGTGTCTCCAGACTCTGTCGCTGCGCCTCTGCGGCGTGTCTCGACACCTGTCACTGCGCCTCTGCGGCGTGTCTCCAGACTCTGTCACTGCGCCTCTGTGGCGTGTCTCCAGACTCTGTCACTGCGCCTCTGCGGCGTGTCTCGACACCTGTCACTGCGCCTCTGTGGCGTGTATCGACACCTGTCACTGCGCCTCTGTGGCGTGTATCGACACCTGTCACTGCGCCTCTGTGGCGTGTATCGACACCTGTCACTGCGCCTCTGTGGCGTGTCTCCAGACTCTGTCACTGCGCCACTGCGGCGTGTCTCCAGACTCTGTCACTGCGCCTCTGTGGCGTGTATCGACACCTGTCACTGCGCCTCTGTGGCGTGTCTCCAGACTCTGACACTGCGCCTCTGCGGCGTGTCTCGACACCTGTCACTGCGCATCTGTGGCGTGTATCGACACCTGTCACTGCGCCTCTGCGGCGTGTCTCGACACCTGTCACTGCGCCTCTGTGGCGTGTATCGACACCTGTCACTGCGCCTCTGTGGCGTGTCTCGACACCTGTCACTGCGCCTCTGCGGCGTTTCTCGACACCTGTCACTGCGCCTCTGTGGCGTGTCTCGACACCTGTCACTGCGCCTCTGTGGCGTGTCTCCAGACTCTGTCACTGCGCCTCTGCGGCGTGTCTCGACACCTGTCACTGCGCCTCTAAGGCGTGTCTCCAGACTCTGTCGCTGCGCCTCTGCGGCGTGTCTCGACACCTGTCACTGCGCCTCTGCGGCGTGTCTCCAGACTCTGTCACTGCGCCTCTGCGGCGTGTCTCCTGACTATGTCACTGCGCCTCTGCGGCGTGTCTCCAGACTCTGTCACTGCGCCTCTGCAGCGTGTCTCGACACCTGTCACTGCGCCTCTGCGGCGGTGTATCGACACCTGTCACTGCGCTTCTGCGGCGTGTCTCCAGACTCTGTCACTGCGCCTCTGCGGCGTGTCTCCAGACTATGTCACTGCGCCTCTGCGGCGTGTCTCCAGACTCTGTCACTGCGCCTCTGCGGCGTGTCTCGACACCTGTCACTGCGCCTCTGCGGCGTGTCTCCAGACTCTGTCACTGCGCCTCTGCGGCGTGTCTCCAGACTCTGTCACTGCGCCTCTGCGGCGTGTCTCCAGACTCTGTCACTGCGCCTCTGTGGCGTGTCTCCAGACTCTGTCACTGCGCCTCTGTGGCGTGTATCGACACCTGTCACTGCGCCTCTGCGGCGTGTATCGACACCTGTCATTGCGCCTCTGCGGCGTGTCTCCAGACTCTGTCACTGCGCCTCTGTGGCGTGTCTCGACACCTGTCACTGCGCCTCTGTGGCGTGTATCGACACCTGTCACTGCGCCTCTGCGGCGTGTATCGACACCTGTCATTGCGCCTCTGCGGCGTGTCTCCAGACTCTGTCACTGCGCCTCTGTGGCGTGTCTCGACACCTGTCACTGCGCCTCTGCGGCGTGTATCGACACCTGTCATTGCGCCTCTGCGGCGTGTCTCCAGACTCTGTCACTGCGCCTCTGTGGCGTGTCTCGACACCTGTCACTGCGCCTCTGTGGCGTGTCTCCAGACTCTGTCACTGCGCCTCTGTGCCGTGTCTCGACACCTGTCACTGCGCCTCTGTGGCGTGTCTCCAGACTCTGTCACTGCGCCTCTGCGGCGTGTCTCGACACCTGTCACTGCGCCTCTGCGGCGCGTCTCCAGACTCTGTCACTGCGCCTCTGTGGCGTGTCTCGACACCTGTCACTGCGCCTCTGTGGCGTGTATCGACACCTGTCACTGCGCCTCTGCGGCGCGTCTCCAGACTCTGTCACTGCGCCTCTGTGGCGTGTCTCGACACCTGTCACTGCGCCTCTGCGGCGTGTCTCCAGACTCTGTCACTGCGCCTCTGGGGCGTGTCTCCAGACTCTGACACTGCGCCTCTGTGGCGTGTCTCGACACCTGTCACTGCGCCTCTGTGGCGTGTCTCCAGACTCTGTCACTGCGCCTCTGCGGCGTGTCTCCAGACTCTGACACTGCGCCTCTGTGGCGTGTCTCGACACCTGTCACTGCGCCTATGTGGCGTGTCTCGACACCTGTCACTGTGCCTCTGTGGCGTGTCTCGACACCTGTCACTGCGCCTCTGCGGCGCGTCTCCAGACTCTGTCACTGCGCCTCTGCGGCGTGTCTCCAGACTCTGTCACTGCGCCTCTGCGGCGTGTCTCCAGACTCTGTCACTGCGCCTCTGCGGCGTGTCTCCAGACTCTGTCACTGCGCCTCTGCGGCGTGTCTCCAGACTCTGTCGCTGCGCCTCTGCGGCGTGTCTCCAGACTCTGTCGCTGCGCCTCTGCGGCGTGTCTCCAGACTCTGTCACTGCGCCTCTGCGGCGTGTCTCCAGACTCTGTCACTGCGCCTCTGCGGCGTGTCTCGACACCTGTCACTGCGCCTCTGTGGCGTGTCTCCAGACTCTGTCACTGCGCCACTGCGGCGTGTCTCCAGACTATGTCACTGCGCCTCTGTGCCGTGTCTCGACACCTGTCACTGCGCCTCTGCGGCGTGTCTCCAGACTCTGTCACTGCGCCTCTGTGGCGTGTCTCGACACCTGTCACTGCGCCTCTGCGGCGTGTCTCGACACCTGTCACTGCGCCTCTGTGGCGTGTCTCGACACCTGTCACTGCGCCTCTGTGGCGTGTCTCCAGACTCTGTCACTGCGCCTCTGCGGCGTGTCTCGACACCTGTCACTGCGCCTCTGCGGCGTGTCTCGACACCTGTCACTGCGCCTCTGCGGCGTGTCTCCAGACTCTGTCGCTGCGCCTCTGCGGCGTGTCTAGACACCTGTCACTGCGCCTCTGCGGCGTGTCTCCAGACTCTGTCACTGCGCCTCTGCGGCGTGTCTCCAGACTCTGTCACTGCGCCTCTGCGGCGTGTCTCCAGACTCTGTCACTGCGCCTCTGCGGCGTGTCTCCAGACTATGTCACTGCGCCTCTGCGGCGTGTCTCCAGACTCTGTCACTGCGCCTCTGCGGCGTGTCTCGACACCTGTCACTGCGCCTCTGCGGCGTGTATCGACACCTGTCACTGCGCCTCTGCGGCGTGTCTCCAGACTATGTCACTGCGCCTCTGCGGCGTGTCTCGACACCTGTCACTGCGCCTCTGTGGCGTGTCTCCAGACTATGTCACTGCGCCTCTGCGGCGTGTATCGACACCTGTCACTGCGCCTCTGTGGCGTGTCTCCAGACTCTGTCACTGCGCCTCTGTGGCGTGTCTCGACACCTGTCACTGCGCCTCTGTGGCGTGTCTCGACACCTGTCACTGCGCCTCTGCGGCGTGTATCGACACCTGTCACTGCGCCTCTGCGGCGTGTCTCGACACCTGTCACTGCGCCTCTGCGGCGTGTCTCCAGACTCTGTCACTGCGCCTCTGCGGCGTGTCTCCAGACTCTGTCACTGCGCCTCTGCGGCGTGTCTCGACACCTGTCACTGCGCCTCTGCGGCGTGTCTCCAGACTATGTCACTGCGCCTCTGCGGCGTGTCTCCAGACTCTGTCACTGCGCCTCTGCGGCGTGTCTCGACACCTGTCACTGCGCCTCTGCGGCGTGTATCGACACCTGTCACTGCGCCTCTGCGGCGTGTCTCCAGACTCTGTCACTGCGCCTCTGCGGCGTGTCTCGACACCTGTCACTGCGCCTCTGCGGCGTGTCTCCAGACTATGTCACTGCGCCTCTGCGGCGTGTCTCGACACCTGTCACTGCGCCTCTGCGGCGTGTCTCCAGACTCTGTCACTGCGCCTCTGTGTCGCCTCTGTGGCGTCTCGTGGCACCTCCCCTCCAGCTGGGCGAGTCCACTGCGGTCCGGCGCTGGCCCTGACCGCCGGACGCCGGGCCACGCCCACCGCCGGCCGGCGGGGCGGCGCGGCCGCGCTGCTCCACCCGGCCGACCACGGCCAGCGGCCGACCGGCCTGCACAGCGGCGGACTCAGCGCGGCCGATCTCCCGCGCCTGAGCCTCTGCCGCCTCGCTGGTGCAGGCCAGCGTCAGAGCCGACTCCAGGGTCAGGCTCGACTGACTGAGGAGCCGGGCCTGCAGTCTGGCGTCGCGAATACCGCAAACCAGCCGATCTCGAAGCATCTCTGACAGGGTATCGGATGGAAACTGGCACTGTTTTGCCAGCCCCCGCAGCCTGGCTGCGTACTCGTTGACCGATTCGTGTTCTTCCCGACAGCACGAATGAAACCGGAACCGAGCGACGATCTCCGATGACTTCGGCTCGAAGTGACCTTGTAGCACAGTCACTAGTTGCTCGTACTCCAGGTCGCTGACAGCCTGCGGCGCCACCAGATCCTCCAACAGCGCAAACGTCTTGGAGCCGACCACACTGAGGAGAGTCGCTCGTCTCCTGGCCTGGCCTGAGACACCAGTAGCCAACAGGTACTGCTCGAGCCATCTGGAATATGTTCCAAAAGACTCTTGACTGGGATCAAACTCCCTCACGAAACCACTCAAGACTGGCCATGGCGCACGCCGCGCGGGGTCAGTCCTCGTCGCCACTGTTATACCTCAAGGCGGCGGTCCGCCACACACGCTGGTTCAGGTCAAACTCGTGTATTCCGACACAGATAACCCCGGCGCCACCGCGCCCGTCCCGCAGCCGCAGGCGACCAATCAGCGCCCGCCTGACCGGCCGCGGCCGCACTCGGTGCCGGCCGACCTATGACGGCATCTGACGTCACCGGTCACAGGTGACGTCAGACCGCACCCTAACACAGTACAGAACTCGCTCATGGAAATTAACATAAATGAATATCTTTAGTTTCTTATTATTTGGATGGCTGGCATGATGGACATTATTGTCAAAAATTATGTTAAAATTATCAATAACATGCCAAGGATGTATTTTAGTGGTCAAATTAATAATTAAAATAGACAAGCTTTCGGCATCACTTGTACCTTGTTTCCACGGGCAGTCGACAAATTCGAATTAGCTAATTAGAATTAAGCCCCGCCGCTAATTCGAATTAAGTAATTAAACTCCGCCGCTAATTATAACTAAGTACGCGTTTCCATGGGCGCTGCGGCGTTAATTATAATTAAGCAATTATAATTGAGCGGGCGCTAATTCACTTTTTTCTGAATTAGTGGAAACATGCCTTGCGCATCTCTTACATTAGATGGGCAGAATTGTGCGTTGAAACTAGCCAACAAGCGTCCGCGGATTATGTCAAATAGGCTGGTAAACTGGTATAATTTTTAAGATGTGGCACCGGTTGCGTTAAAGCTGCAAAATAATGCGCTAATTTATTCAATTCCGCTGAAAAGAGGTTGCTTTAGAGGATCAACGCAACGAACAATATCACGTGATGGAAAAACTGCGAGGAACTGCTCAATAAAATAGGAATGCTGAACTTACCTGCTTAGGTCTGTATTTTTTCCTGTCCTTAAGACTGTATATGCGAATATCGTAAGCAACTTCAAGTAATGCCTTGGAGTATTCGGCTGTCCAGTTAACGGATATGTTCCTCGACCCTTGTGGCATTTTCCGAGCCGATATATGCCAGGACTTGCTATTTTCATCAAAGAATACTTTCTCAAATCAAATAGCTTTGCACCACCATTCGGATTTTAAGGTGATTTTATAAACAAAAAACACTTTAGCCTCAGTATTATAAGATCTATTCAACAAGCTACCTCACCAAACATGCTGTTTTAGCGTTAGGTTATATAATTTAGATATATGAGGCCTGTTCGGCGTCTAATAATATTATTGGCTTAAGTGACGTCACACCTCCGGTGACGTCATGACACTTTTGAAGACTTCATAGATAGCCCGAATATTCTTAGGACAATTGCATTTGCAATGAAGAAGTGGCCCATACAAATTCCAGCAGCCTTTCTATAAGCTTTCTGATTTATGTTTTCTGTATTGTAGCTATCTTGAAATCCCGTTGTGACGCCTGAAATACGTGGCTTTGAATTGTTTATGATAATTGATTTATATATTGTGATCGGGATGGAAGGTAAGCGAAGAGGGATTCCTCCATTCTTGGAAGTTTGATTTAATCAACAATGCTTTCATGGAAGACCAAGGAAGTAGCGATAATGACGTTGTCATGAATCACGTCAACGAAGACCTGATCATCAGCAGATCAGCCGATGAGATGAGTTGCTTCATCTTCATCTTCTCAAAATCCACCAGTTTCCGCGATATGTGCCCACTTATTTTGTCGCCGGCGCCAATATCGGCGAAATTGTATTCCGAAATCGAGCACATCCCGAAATGTTTGGCTTAGACATTCTGAGGAGCATGACGGGAGATGACGTCACAGTTGCTGACGTCATTCGCCAGTTAGCCTCCGCCCAAGCTCAGTGCGCCTTACCTTTTTTTAATAAATTTAGTCCGAATGTTTTTGAATGGATGGATTTCCGAGGTCAGGCCCCGCGCTAAGCATAGCTTGTTGCGCAGGCCCTGACCCCACCACCCGATCAACCAATTCCTGGCGTCCGGCAGAATTTAGAAGCGAAAGTTTTACGTGTCCGACATACCTGTCACGGTCCGCCCCGCCCTCTGACGTCACCTGACCTTGAGTGCGACCGCTGCCACCGGTCACATGCCGTCCAAGTCAAGAGCAAATAGCTAGCGTTTTTTTTTCCGGACCGGCCTATAGCCATTTTCCGGGGAGGGGAAATTACCTCTGGCAATTTGCCAGGCAAATATTTACGTTAACCGGCTTATGTGAACCCGGAGCAAACTAGGGAGTAGGGTAGCTATTTTACGTTAGTTCTCTGGCAATTTGCCAGGCAAAGAATTACGTTAACCGGTTTATGTGAACCCGGAGAGTTTATTGTTCAAAGTGAATATAATATTGAACGAAATACTTAACGCGCCATTACGTTAAGTATTTCGTTCAAGGTCAAAAATAATATATCTAGCTAGCATTACGTTAAGTATTTCGTTCAAGGTCAAAAATAAGTAAAACACGAGACACACATACATACATGTTATATTACATACACTCAATACACTTGAACACAGTGTCAGTGTTGATGGAGCCGGGGGTGCCATCATTGCAACAACGGGAGACTGTTGCCAGTCTCCCTGGCTCCGGCGCCTCGGCGAGACCTGGTTGTGGGGTGTATTTAGCTGGGAGAAAAGTCCTGAACAATACAAAACCCAGCGTCTAAGGCAAAGGGGAAAAAACCTGCGCGGAGGGCCAAAAATGCGCTAGGCCAAAAAAACTGTTATATTTGATTAACTAAACGTGTTCGGTAGAGAAAATCAAAGAGGAGACCTATCAATTCAGGGTAATTATCACCTAACAGTGTTTGAAGATTTAATGTGATGCGATTTTGTTGTGTGTAATTAATAATGTTCTGGCGTGTATCGTTGTGCACTAGGCAAGTAATTAGTAAGTGCTTAATTGTGTAGCGCGGATAACCTGGGCAATGTTGGCAATTTGGTGGCGAGAGATTCTCCATAATATAATGAGTAATTTTTGTATGACCGAGGCGGAGGCGCGCCAATATCACCTCCTTTTCTCTACAATTCTGGTGACTAGATATAAAATGTTGGACTTTTGGCTTGATCGTATGAAGATGGAAATGCGGAGCAGCGTCCCACTCGCGCTGTGGCAATATGTTAAGTTGTAAATTTAGATAATTTAAAACGTCTGGTAATTCTAGGCTCTGGACTTTAGTTAGTTAGTTACTGGACTTGGTAATTGATTTTCTGAAGGTAATTCTAGGCTCAATTTCGCTAGTCTGTCGGCTTCCTCGTTGCCTGGGATACCGGCGTGTCCTGGGATCCAGAGAAATTTAATACTGCTGTTTCTGCTGTTAAAATACTTAATTAGCTGTCTAATTTTAAATACTATCGGATTTCTACAGTCACTAATCGAGGAAATGGCAGAGAGCGAGGCGGAAGAGTCTGTGCAAATGACTACTTCCTTAAGTTTTTCTTTTCTGACATATATTAATGCTAATAAAATGGATGACAATTCCGCTGTGTATACGCTATTTATGTCCGGAAGTCTAAAGTTATTGCTAACTGTGTTTGTGTAGTATGCACCACCGGTTCGGCCGTCGCCCCGTGAACCGTCTGTGTATATGTATGTGTTGTGTTGTGCTTTGTGTTCGTGGAAGAGTGTGTGTGTGTCTCTGACGCGGTGAGTGTGTTTTTGTTGTGTGTGAAGAGGCGGTGTGTGTCTGGTGTTGTGTCGAGCCAGTGAGATGTGAGTGGTGGCGTTGGCATTGTGTTGATGTGAGCGATGTTGAATAGTGTAAGTGTTTGTCTGATTCTGTGACTGATAAGTGGGTGTCGTTTTTGTAGTAGTGTTTGTCGTCTTGTGGGTGCGGGGTGATTTAAGATGTGGAATGTTGGGCGTGTGGGGTGTGAACTTGCTCTGGCGTAGAATCTAAGTAATGTGTATTTGCGTCGGCGGCAGAGTGTGGGAATGTTTGTGTCGATGTGTAAGTTTGTGGTGTTGGTGGTGCGGCAGGCCCCAGTCACGATCCGCAAGGCAGCGTTTAGGACAGTTTGCAATTTTTTAATTTGTTTGGAACATATGTCATCAAATAAGAATGCGTTATAGTCCAGTATTGGGCGTATCAGGGAAGTATATAGTTGGAGGAGAGTGGCACGATCTGCGCCCCACTCTCGACCAGCCAATGACTTCATAATATTAATTCGTCGCGTACATCTCTGCACTAAATCATTGAAGTGTGGGATGAACGAGAGACTAGCGTTATTCCCAGATACTTGAATGATTTGACGAAAGGGATAATTTGATTGTTATATTTTAATGGAATGTAGGGTTCCACATATGCAGGTTTTTTTGAAAAAATTAGGGATGCAGATTTACTTGGAGAAATTGCCAGACCCCATTGGTCGCACCATACCTTTATATCAATGAGTACTAGTTGTACAATTTTGCTGGCTTGATCGACACTCGGGTGCGAGAACCACACCGCCAGGTCATCAGCGTACATTGAAAATTTGAGACCTTTGTCGATCTTATTAATATTACTGAAAATGTCGTTAATCATAATTAAAAATAGGGTTGGGGAGAGGACCGATCCCTGTGGGACACCGTGGTCCTGATTTTGATTTGGAGAATATGAGTTGCCGCACCTTACATTAAAAGTTCTGTTGTCTAAAAAGTTTTTTATAAATTTAGCGAGTCGACCTCGAATTCCGGCCTTATGGACCTTTACTAGAAGTGCAGTCTTATTGACTCTGTCAAACGCAGCTCGCAAATCAAGGAAGAGGGCAACTGTGACCTCTCTCTCTCTCTCTCGAAAGCCGCGCTGGACAGAGTCGATAAGACTAACTAAATTGTCTGCAGTGGAGCGACCAGGTCGAAAACCACTTTGGTGTGGGGAAAGTAAATTATTTGATTCAATATATGTCCTGATGCGTCCATTAACCATGCGTTCGAATAGTTTACATGCACAACTAGTTAGAGAAATAGGGCGATAGCTAGCGGGAGAAGATTCAGGTTTGCGAGGTTTAAGTATAGGAATTAGCGTACTATTATGCCAAGATTCGGGGAAAGTGCCATCAAACCACATGGTATTGAAGGTTGCTAGTAAGTTGGTGAGACCAGTCTCTGTCAAGTTTTTAAAGAAGGAGTAGTCAATTTGATCTGGCCCTACGGAAGTTTTACCACATTTACCAATAGCGTATGTTAACTCTGAGTTGGTAAAAAGAGAGTTATAGATTTCTACGTTGTTAGAGTCAAAGCTAATAGATTGAAATTGATCGTTAAGTTGGTTAGTAAAAGTTGGTGTACATTGTTGTGTTGATGATATGTTAGCGTAGTGTTGTGCAAATTGTGTTGCCACCTCTAGGGGAAACGTGTAAGATGTGTTGTGTATTTGTAAGTGTGAGATTTTGTATGACGGTGGTCTTTTATTTGAAAATGATCTAATTAATGTCCAAATTTTTGAAAGGGAGGTAAATCGATTAAAGGTAGATGAGAATTCCTGCCAAGATTCTTGTTTTGCTTTGTCAATGATTGTTTTAGCCAAAGAGCGGGTTTTCCGTACTTCGTGTTCGTTTTCTGCAGTAATACAGGCTTGAAATTTCCGAAATGCTCTTTTCCGGAGGGCAACAGCTCTCTGGCATTCTGTGTTCCACCACGGGGCAGTACGCTGCCTCGGGTGGTGTTGTGTGTGTGTGCGTGTGTGTGGAATGTGCTGATGAGCTGATGCGAGAATAGTGTTTAAAAAAGTGTTAATGTCAGTCTGGGAATTATCGGGGTGGTTAGCGTCAATGTGTTTTTGAAAGGAGGACCAGTCTGCTTTGCGAAGGTTCCATCTAGGCAAGGAGTAAAAATTTGTCTGTCCTGAAGGGACTTGTAGTGCTAAGTGAATTGGGAAATGATCGCTAAAAAGAGGGTCAGATTGTGCGTTAAATGTCAAAAGTGTCGCGATGCGTGGTGTGGCGAAGGCGAGATCAATGGCGCTGTAAGTCACCTCGCCTCCTGAGTGGTGTATGTGTGTGGGTGATTGATCGTTAAGGAAGACCAAATTATGCCGGTCCAGTAGGTCCAGCATAATTTGGCCTCGTCGGGTGTTCAAGCGGCACCCCACGCCCGACTATGCGCGTTGAGATCGCCCATAATCAGACATGGGGTGTTAATATTTGTAATAAGCTGAGAAAAAGAATCAATGTCTATGTCCTCAGTAGGACGGAAATAAATAGAGATAAGAGTTAGTTCTAGCTGAGCGATTTTAATAGTAACGCCGACCGCGTCTAAGGTTGTTTGAAGGTCTATTTGGTGATGCAAAAGTTGGTTTGAAATAAGCAAAGCCGAGCCGCCTCGGCGCGGTGATGCATTTACGTTATTTGTATAAAGGCTATAGCCGGGGATTTTAAAAGTATAGTTATTAAAGTCGGCGTCAATAAAATGGGTTTCCTGAACAGCGACTACTAACGGATTATTATTTAAGACATAATGTTTTAATTGCCCCCAATGGGATATTAAAGATTCCATTGGAGGACGAATTCTGACTGTTTGTTATTCATCTAGATTTACTGTCCAAGCCACGCCTGGCGGTCGCTCGAGTACGCCTGCGGCGGGAACGGGGGCGGCTCGACCTGCCTTCAGGTTCAGCCGGGCGGGAGGAGGACTGGGAGGGCGAGGGACAGGAGTCACTCTCAGAGTCGGGGAGGGGGAAGGGGGAGCGGGCGGGCAGGGAGCTGGAGCGGGAGGGCGGGGACTGGGTGGGGTTGCGGGCGACTTTACAGGAGACGGCTCGCATGAGCGAGTCGTCTGAGGAGGGGTCCTCCGAGGATCGGCGCTCCGCTGGTGCTGCGGAGGCCGGGGAGGCGAGCCAGAGTCGGTGTTTGGCTCGGCTGGAGAACGCGGTGCTGGTGGGTCCGAGGCGGCGCCTTCCGGGTCCGACAGGGGGGGGGGGGGAACTGGGCTGGCGGTCGGGTGGTCTGTCGGATAGGATGGGGTATGGCGGGAGACCGGTGGGGTGGGGGGAGGTTCCGGGAGGGGGAGGGCCGGCCAAGCGCCGGGGGTGAGGCCTGGGCTGAGAGAGGGGGGCATCCGGTGGGCGCCGACGTTCGCGCTTCTCGCGCTCTGCCTCGCGAGCGAGGCCCCAGGCCCTGCAGCGGCGGTCCCAGGCCGTGTGGGCCTGGTCGCACGTGGCGCAGCGTGCTGCGCGCGTGCAACCGTCCATCGCGTGGTCGCCAGCGCACCGGCCACAGGTGGCGGTGCGCGCCCGGCACGACCACTTCAGGTGGCCGTAGTGCCAGCACTGCCGACATTGCCGGGGGGGGGGGGGGGTCCACTCCCTGACGGGGGCAGCCACATAACCACAATGAATGTGGCTAGGCAGCTCCCTGCCTCGGAAGCGGAGCCGAAGCAGCGGGTTGGGCTGGTCCGGTCGCTTCCTCGATGGCATGAGGCGGTTGACTTCGCACACCCCTTGGTGTGCGAGTTCTCGGAGGATCATCTCCTCCGAGAAGTTGGCAATGTCTGGGCACCAAACCAGACCTTCCACAGAGTTGAGGTGCGCCGGGGCTTCCACGGCGACCTCTGCTCCCATGAAAGTGGTCCTTGCCATGACACTGACGTTCTGCTCGGACGTCAGTGTCTCGATCAGGAGAGCTCCTGATCGAATGGGCTTGGTGTTGTCTACGTCGCCACAGATGGCGACCAGCCAACGCCGGACCGAGAACGGATTTACCTGCCTGAAGGGCAAGCCATCCACTCGCCACATGAGGAGGCGAGCGGGTCCGTCCGGAGGGTGGGGTCGGGGGGAGCCGAGCTCCGGGTCGGTCCCTGGGAGGCCCCTGAGGGGGGCAGGGAGTGGAACCGACCGGGGCGGTGCGCGGTCGCGCACCGGGGACCCCTGAGGGGGGTCGGGGGGGTCGGGGGGGGGGGGATTCCGGGGGTAGCCATCGTGGCTCAGAGGATGGGGATAGGGTTAAGTTGGGGGCTAACTTGTTACTTTAACTTGCCACACACGACAGAGCGTGTTGGCAACTGCAAATTAAACTACAAAAAGTGGAGGGGACCTAATCCGTGGAGGAGGCCTATTGCCAATAAAAAAAATTGTATCTAAAGAGTCTACCTACTTAAAAATAGCTAATGTCTACCTATATAAGGGTCTAACAACCCTGCCACACGCACGTGGTCAGGGTTCCGCACCCGGAAGCGGTGAAGGGCTGGCGAAGGCTGGCTGGTTGTCGTCCAAGGTCAGATGTCGAAAAAAGGCGAAATAGCGAGCGCCGAAGCGCTCGCCGCGCGCCGAAGCGCGCACCGAAGAGCTTACTGCGCAAGCGCAGTCGAATATTCTTAGATGCCGAACAGGCCTATGGGTTTAGCTCTTCCAAGAGCATTGTATGAAGCTTCGCGGCTCGTGCGTCATATCTCAGACATCTTATGGCGGCCAGACGGTAAAATAGCATAAAAACGAGGCACTTAATTCAAATTATCACGCTAATTCAGCGCTGAATATGGTCTTAATTTTAGCTAATTAAGCTAATTCAATTAGCTAATTCAAATTAAAACTGAAGAACTGCTGTTTCCATGGGCAGATAATTCGAATTAAAACCTCAATTATAATTAGCGGCTTAACCCTCGCCAGTGCAGGGGGGTTGATGCCACCCCCTCCCCTCCCCCCCCCCCCCCCCACTCGTTTTTTCGGGAATAACTCGCGTAAATATCAACCGATTGCGATGAAACTTTCCGTACCCTACTTGTGAACAATTTTACAAATATTCTGAAGAAGAAAGAAATAAGTTGTAGGTCACATGACCCGTGACCTTTGCCCTGTTTTTCAAGGTCATGTCAGGCGCAACTGGCGTCCCGTAGTATTGATCCTTGTAACTTGTGCAGTTTCATAGTGTTTGCTGTTCAGAAAGCATATGCATAGTGTTACCAGGTGACAGTTGTGGTTTCCATTGAGATTGTGACCTCGATTGACCTTTTCAGAGATCAACCGAGGTCACTAACCTCCAATGACCTCATATTACTTTGTTGGCTTCTAGCAGTTTCTAGGACATTTTGTGACTTTGATTTTAAATATGGGATCCATTTTACATAATTATATGTTCCAGTAGGGTCATCCACCCCAACAGGTTAACCGAGGTCACTAACCTCAAATGACCTTACATGACCTGGCATGACCTTTTTGGAATTTGGCAGTTTCTAGGACATTTTGTGACGCTGATTACGAATTTGGCACCCATTAAGAATTATGATATGCTCATTCACGATTCTAACTCGATAAAATTAATTGTATACGCATTTTCAATTTTGATGACATTTGGGTCAATGACATCAGATGTCACCTAATGACCCAACACCTTAAAATCGGGTATCAATGGTTTCCTCTCGTGACAACCAACACACTCGTTTTTTAATCAAAGCTCTAGCCCAATTAGGGGCGAAACGATAGGGGGGTCGTACCCCCCCCCCCCCCCCCCCCTGCACAGTCACGCACTGATCGGACGCTGCACGGGCGAGGGTTAATTATAATTAATTTGAGGCCCATGGAAACGAGGTAACTGTCATCATCAGAGGCCTGTTCGGCATCTAAGAATATTCGACTGCGCATGCGCAGTAAGGCGCTCTGAGCCTGGGCGGAGGCTAACATCTCCCGTCATGCTCCTCAGAATGTCTAAGCCAAAAATATGTGGATGTGCCCGATTTCAGAATAAAATTTCGACGATATTGGCGCCGGTGACAAAATAAGCGGGCACATATCGCGGAAACTAGTGGATTTTGAGAAGATGAAGATGAAGCAACTCATCTCATTGGGTGATAATCACGGGGTCTTCGTTGACGTAATTCATAACAGCATCATCATCGCTACTTCCTTGGTCTTCCACGAAAGCATTGTTAATTAAATCAAAGAATTGAGGAATCCCTCTTCGCTTACCTTCCATCCCGATCACAATATATACATTAATTATCATACACAATTCAAAGGCACGTATTTCAGGCATCACAACGGGATTACAAGATAGCTACAATAAATAAAACCGAGATCAGAAAACTTATAGAAAGGCTGCTGCAATTTTGTATAGGCCACTTCTGCATTGCAAATGCAATTGTCCTAAGAATATGCGGCCTATATATGACGTCTTCAAAAGATCATGACGTCACCGAAGGTGTGACGTCACTTAAGCCAATAATATGCTTAGATGCCGAACAGGCCTCAGGTCTGAAGTTTTTAAATATTTTTGAATGACATACACAATAGCAAAAACAGATTCGCTCATTTCACAATGATGATGGTATCCTCCAGTATGACCGTCACTGCTGAATGCATAGACATGAATGCATAATACAAAGTACCCATATGTGAAATATACGACGTTCAAGATTTAGGGACTATTACATGCCTAACATATCGTAACATAATCTAACAAAATGTAACCAATTTAATATGACGAAGGTGACACAGTTATGAAAAGAAACCTGGCATAGTTTAAAATACAGACACTCAAACGCCTGAGTGATTAGCGAGAAAATGTACAACATGGTCAAAAGAAAGCATACTACGAAAATCACCTATGTGCAACATGATGTAACAAAATAAGCAATAAGCAACCAGCGTAAGCAATCAGCGTTTGACACGGTCATTGACAGCGAATGAATGATAACATGCAACTTGCAAACACACCCACACACCTTAGCGACTGGTCGGTCCTTCTGTTTAAGCCACCTACATGGTTAGATAATGGGCCATGACTTTGAGTATGTGTTCTGGTTAGGGCTGTTTTCTCGGATTTTGATTGATTCATCTATCTTATTGCCTGCTATATCACGATTCGTGCTCATGATCTCAAGATGAAAGCTAGTATTTATTTATTTGTTGCTAAGCCCGGTGTGATTGTCTAAGGTGTTTCTCCCAGTCCTATACCTAGCATTCGCAATCTAGCATCGGACAGGTGTTCCTTGAATCTTTCCCGGACTGGTCGAGATGTTCCCCTATATAGAAGTATGTTGTTTTGTCATTGTTACACTTTACGTGCAGGCACTTCATGTTCAACTATTAGTTGACGTTACACTATTTGCTATGTAAACGCGACTAATATTTGTCTTCAATGTCGACGTTTTTTTAGCGTTCTTTCCTACAGACAGATAAGAACGTTGTTATCGACTTTAGGACGGTACACATGTACACCAAACGCTCCACTGGTCAGTAAGTCAGGAAGTCCTACTACTACTAGTCAGTAAGTCCCTGGGGTTGCTGAAATGATTATATGTCACTCCTGATCCGAGGTTTTTCGTCCAGTGAAGGAATGTGCTGAGTCATTGTTAAACTTCTTCCCAGTTAGACATGATATCCTGATCCGAGGTCTGTCGTCCAGTGAAGGAATGTGCTGAGTCATTGTTAAACTTCTTCCCAGTTGGACATGATATTTACAATTAACGCTTGTTTCAGTTGTTGATAAGATCCACTATTTGGCAGCCCAACTGCTATACAAAAGAAGGTGAATAGAAATATTGTGATGGACAATCAGGTAGGTAGTTGATATACCGATACGCTTTGGAAATAGCCATTGCATCAGTTTGTATTACAGACAGTAATTTATCGTCCAAACATCCCACTCTAAGCTCTATTTCTCACAACTAAGAACCCAACAGTGCTTACTTCCACTGGTATTTAGTTACATCACCCTTCTGGAACCCAGGGAAAACACGTTCGTTGGCCAAAGCTCAATGGCGGATGCAGATGGGGGAGGGGGCAGGGGGGGAGGGGATGCCCCCCCCCCCTTGAGCCTCGAAGGGGCACCGCCTGTGGAGAACTCTGGCCGCCCGAGGGGGCACTGCGACCGCCTGAGGGTGCACTCTGGCCGCCTGAGGGGCACTCTGACCGCCTGAAAAAATGATAGTCAACAAACTACTCTCTGGCCGCCTGAGGCCGCCCTGAGGGAGTCGTGATCCGCTTTCATGTAGGCCGTGGAACAGGGGGAACAGGAGCACCGGACACCAGGCTCCCTCCAATCCAGGAGTATGGGGGAGGCGGGGCACCAATGCCCTGGTGTCCCTATCAAATTGCTGAAAACCCACCTATTTTATGCGAAATGGTACCAAATTTAGAGACAAAAAACGAGCCGCTTCGCGGCGCATATTACATACGTGCGTCTTGATAAATCCTGGATGTCAGGATGTTTGTTGACTATCATTTTTTTGTCGTGAACGAAGTTTTTTGTAGTGCCCGCAGTTTTTTATATTGTGGTTCATGGTTGGAAATCCATGAAACGTATCTGAAACTGGTAAGCAACTGCACCCAAGCTGTTATAATTCTGTGAGCAAAAAAGTCGAAAAATATCACCTTTTTGGGCCACCCACTACGGCGAAATTCCTTCTATCTTTGCGGTGGAAGACTCTCATTGAGTGTCTGCATTGGTGCTATTGGGCTGAATTTAATTTGTGAATGAATTAAATGAAAATAATATAATTTTTGAGGGCCTAGTTATCCAGACCCAAAAATAAAGCAAAAAATTATGCGCCGCTACGCAGCGCAAATCATTCAGTGTTATTTTCCAGTACAGAAGGGTCGAATATAGACTGTACACACTGGCGGCCGCAGGGTGGGGGGGGGGGCATGGGTCCTTGGCCCCACCTTTGACCTTAAATGGGGAGCAACATATCTTTTGATCCCACCTTTTGCTCCAGACATACTTCCTCGTTTTGACCCTGCATCCTGGTTCCAATAGCAAAAATGAGTTCTCCAGCCCGCTCAAAACCTCAAATTTTAATATCGTATTAAATCGCAATCGCAATAATATCGCATCGCAAAAATTATTAATCGCATTAATAGTTGTGTGGATGTACATTTTGCGCAAATACTATTGGTAGTTAAGTTTAAGGGGAGCTTTTGTGACAAATTTTCTTCAAGCTTCGCAAAATCCTGCCTATTTTTAGTTCAAACACATTTTTGAAGTCCGAACGAGATACAAAGCAATATGATGCACTGCTATCGCATGCATAAGATTTACTGCTTATAAAAACGGCTACCCCCTGAAGTCACGACCATCGACAACCCTCTTGGTCAAGTTCCTCCCTCCAACCCCCACCCCTCTTCATCAGCCGTCTGGGGCCGCCCTTGACTGTACAAATGATATATTTTAGCACCATAGCATTCGTGTCACTTCAAATGATATAAAGGGTACGATTGGTATTGCAAATACCTATAGCCAACGTTTTGTCAATTAAAAAAAGCTGAGGTAGGGGCACCCTAAAAAATATAGTGGACCAAATCCGTTGAGTTTTCAGATTTGGGTATAGGTAGGGACACCACTGCAATTGATGACCCCCCCCCCCCCCTGAATATTTTATGGATCCGTCTCTGCCCCAGCGTGGCCTGAAGAAGCCCCCCCCCCCCCCGTTTAGTTCCGCTGACGGTGATGGAGGTTCCGCTGGCGGTGGGTGGCGGAGGCGGTGATGGAGGTTATGTTGGTGATCGGTGACGCGGTGCGTGTAGTGCAGTCGCCCGTTTATTCGTGAAGGTGTCGTGCGGTCCTTTTCCGACATTTCCGAGTGGAATGATCTGCACGAACGTCATGTATTTGTCGATGCGACGCCGACTCAGATCGGCATTGTAGTGCCAGGCTGCGTGCCGGTGTATGTGTCTCTGCCACATGCGCTGCCTATTTATGTGGCAGAGTATCTGGCAGCTCTAACGGCGATTGTTAGTGTGAAGCGGGGGCCGTTTACGGCGTTTTGTGATAATGCCGGCGTTTATTATAATTTGCAAAAAGGGCGCTGTCCTCGCCCCTGGCTTGCAGTGATGTTTTCAGTTCGCGCGCTTTTTCTGTTCGGTATATACCGTCGTGCATGAATCCCGCGGATGCTCCCTCGCGCTCTCCCGCTCTGTAATCAGGGTCCGCACAGGAGCGGGTGTTTTATTCTGTTTTTTTTTTTGGCCAATCAGCGGCCCAGGACATCGGATGATTGGCGCGCAGGAATTGGTGTTGCGTGCCTTTGTTGGGTCACTTCTGTGTCAGTCGCGCTTCTATTCCTGCCGCCAATGCACGCTGTCGGCCGGCGCCACGGTCGACAACATCATAAAAACAGCCACGTGCGGCTGTTTTTCCCAGGTGCATTTTGTTATTACTGTATCTGATGAAGTTCCGTGGACGAAATATCATTTAATTATTCACTTTGTTTTATCTTTTTGAATTATCAATGAGCATCAGGCTAATTCGAATCTCTCTTTATATTCTTGCCATGCTCAGTCATGGCATCCAGTTTTTTTTAATAAAATAAATATAGAGCTGGTCCAGACTCTGTAATTCTTACAAAGACAGGCTACAGTAGTGCATTTCTCCACAACAGCGAGGACACAGTGTTGCTGGCGTCTTCCACAGACGCTGTTAAAGAGGGCATGTGGCCGCAGTGTTACTGGCGGCTGCCACAGACGCTGTTAAAGACGGCATGTGGCCACAGTGTTGCTGGCGGCTGCCACAGACGCTGTTAAAGACGGCATGTGGCCGCAGTGTTGCTGGCGGCTGCCACAGACGCTGTTAAAGACGGCATGTGGCCGCAGTGTTGCTGGCGGCTGCCACAGACGCTGTTAAAGACGGCATGTGGCCGCAGCGTTGCTGGCGGCTGCCACAGACGCTGTTAAAGACGGCATGTGGCCGCAGTGTTGCTGGCGGCTGCCACAGACGCTGTTAAAGACGGCATGTGGCCGCTGCACTGCTTGTCAAGGTGTGACATGGCCGTAACCTCAGGCAAATGTTTCGCCGGGGCCGATTCGCTGGGCCTTATTTCACTGCATTTGTAATGCAGTTTTCAGGGGAAGCAATGCTGAGGGGAAGCATTTCAGGGGAAGCAATGCTACCGCAGTTCACAGTTCATAGTTCTGCGGACGTAAAACTTGTGTCGATGAATGGTGTTGACGTAGAACTGGTGTTGACTGATCCTTCATGATTATGGTGGTTTGAAAACAAATACTCGTGACTTATTTCCCCTGACGACCGAACTCGTGCCCCAGTGCCATTTGAGACCGTGCCCACAGTTGCCTGCTTTCCTGTCTAACACTTAACGATGCGGTGAAAGCGGCATAGCTCGCGCTTTTCAGTGCCAAAGTAGCCAAAATCAAGTAACAAAGTCGATGTAGCAGCATCAGTTTATTTCCAAGCGCCTCAACAGTCGTCCGGGTTGGGGTTAATAATAAATTGGGATAAGTACGTCAATTTGCATGATATGTCATCGGGTGCAATGCTGGTATTGCAATATAGAAAATAATATATAGAAATATAGAAATAATATATAGAAGGTAGCAATATAGAAAATAAATCAGATTTAATATAAAATCGGAGATACTGAAAGCGGTACTAGGCGTTAGTGTTGCACGCTTTCAGCGTCGCAGATATCTTACTGGTCGGCCGCACGGCCAAGTTGGGGCCGAGGTGTTTGTCCGACAGCTTGTGTGTGTATATATATATATATATATATATATATATATATATATATATATATATATATATATATATATATATATATATATATATATATATGTGTGTGTGTGTGTGTGTGTGTGTGTGTGTGTGTGTGTGTGTGTGTGTGTGTGTGTGTGTGTGTGTGTGTGTGTGTGTCCAGGCATTTTCGCCTCTGGAGCCCGAACGGCTGGGCCGATTTCGACGCGAGTGTCACCGTTCGATGTGCCAATTCTGGAGACAATGCTGGTGCCAGTCTCTGGTCGATCGGTGCCATGTGACACGTCTCGTGCCAAAAAGCGGACCTCTACACACATTGCATTTCGTGCTCCACAGGTGTTACGGGCGGCGACACCAATTCCATACTATTGTATCTGCTTGCTTTATACTTATATTGGTTTGTGACCTAATACTGGGTACTAACTCCACCGACGAAGACGGTTAAAATTCGGAGTGCGTGCCTGCAATTAACCATCAACAAGCATCTATTTGAGATGTGAAGCTATAGCGCCGCTGTGTTTAACTCGTGCCACAATCGTCACATAATCTAGGGCAGGGGTGTGATTACAAAGGGAAATATTGTCCTTTTTATTTATTTTTCTGCATTATCTTATGACACATGTATGGGATCAAAATGATCGCGTCTCAATTTAAAAGTGAAATAACAACTTTTCCGATTTCGATAATACAAATTTGGGAAATTTAAATATATGTATGTGGTGCCGAACGGTATGATCCTTCTATATATATACGTGACGTGACATATATACGTAACGTATATACGTGACATATCTGGCGCTTTTCTGTCATTTGAAAGCACTGTGACAATGTCCCTGAAAAAAATCGCCGACACTAAATAGCTCGCCGTTGGGTGCACAGATGAACTTCCTATTTGATGGCCGATTTTTGGCCGCTTTTTCGATTGTTCGCTGATTGTTTTGGAAAAACGCGGTTATTTTTATTGATAAGCTAAAGCATTGTATTATACATATACAGCCAGATACAAGACTATGTAAAACTCCTAATGTTGAAAACAAATGAACCATTGTGACAATTGTTTCTATTTATTTGAGGGTTGCAACCACTAACTAGGCCGTCTTGGGTGCATAAGTTAACTGCTAATTTGGATACCTTTTTATTTAAGGACAGTAGGGCACATAATTATAATAGACAGAGTGCAAGACATATTTTCGATGCCATTTCGTCAAAAAGCAATACCAGATATTGGTGGAGACTGAAAATTGTTACCAATACTTGAGAATACCGATTGTTAAAAGTGTGGAACGCTTATGAACTTTAAATGGAAATATCTTTGGTAGGAATGTTTATATGCAAAATGTGATCAATTTACAATATATTTTGGTCTCTTCTGTAGATTTCAAGTAACTATAAGCTCATTTTTGTGGGAAAATGTCAGTATTTTCCTTTAATGTAAGCAGACTCAGAATCTGTTCGGGTGAAAAACGGAAAACAATTTTCAGCACCTCAGAATGTTTGTGCATGGTTCAGTGGGAGGTGCAATCATGCAAAAAAAAAATGTTACTGCGTCTGTTCGCAACTGTGTAAAGGTCTTCACGGAACAGAACGTATACATCATAGCAAAGCTTCCGTGCGATGTACTAGAATAGGAAACTGAAATAGTAATGTAAAGCTGAATTAATTATCTTGGAGCAATTGGTGGTTATTTATCATTACTATATCAAACGTGCTGTTTAATATTATAACATTCCTAGCAACACTTTCTTTATGTGTTTGTAAATGACAACTTGCTTTATGTAAACAAGGAGACAATGACCATTGCATTTAACTCGCCATTTACTGGGGGGGGGGGGGGCGTTTAACGCCTCCCTGATGAATTTTCGCAATAGCTCAAACACGGAATAGTGCTATCAACGTGAAACTTCGAGTACCTTCTTATAAACCACGTTTACGTCCTCCGTGGAAAAATACAGTAATTTCGTCGAAAAAAATCGAGTTATATCGAATTTGGTCACGTCACTACACACGAGTGTTACACCAAAATCAGCTAAAATTTCCCAGACTTTAAAAAAAAGTTAAACAAAATGCAATCAAAACCACTAAAAGATAGCAAATTGCAAGGGCTACAAACTGGCTATCTCGGAATTTGGACAATTATGGGTTTTGACCAAAACAAATCCAAACACTTTTTTGGGTGAAAAATACCCACAAAATCTATTTTTTTCAAAGATATTCAAAAAGCCGGAATATATGTCAGAGAACCACATATGGTTAACTACCATACCCAATTTCAGATTGATATCATCATTTTTGACCTACGTATGGCATTTAAAAGTATGGGTAACTCATAACATCATATTTAACCCTCGCCCTACGTGGGTGCTGACAGCCCCCCCCCCCCTGAGATTGTCTTGAATAACTTTTTACACAAGTGGCGCAACTTGCTGAAATTTTCGGTAGCTGAGTTTACAGCAATTATACGTATGCTGCAAAAATGTAGTTGAAATTGGTTAATTAGTTTGGTGAGAAAATCATGTTTTGATGACGTCATTGGTGGGAAAACGATAAATATTTGAAAAATGGTGAAAACAGAATTTTAACCCCGCCCTACGGTTGCTTTGTTCACCTTCGCCCTACGGGGGTCCTAAAAACACCCCCTCCCCCTCCTGTTAACTTACAAACCAAGCAAGATAGAGCAAGGCGGTAAGAATCAACATGTTGCATGCCATGTTTGGAATCTAACGGTATGCTATATTTAGGGTTCGGGGTCAACGAGTGACCTTCCAGGTCAAGTGAATAACCTCGATCGATCACGTCCAGAACAGCGATTTTGCTGTCAGAAAACCTCAAATTTGAATTTGATAAATGTTAACAAAAAGGCATGTTCCTAGACCAGTTTTGCCTCCGAAATACAGAAAAAGTAATTATTTATTCGTATCTGGTCAAAAAAGTCCAAAAAAGTTATAACAAATGACGTCATGAGTTTCTTACACTTAGGGAGCCATCTCTCAGTCAAAAATAGAGATATTGCTTTGAAATTTGGTTTGAGTATTGTCCCATACTCAATTCTCTCGCATATATTCCGTCTTTTTAACATCTTTGAAAATTTTGATTTGTGGTGATTTAAAAAAGAAGAAATCCGTTTTTGTTCAATTTTAGGAGTTAAAAAAAACGAAAATCCGAGATTGCCATTTTAAGGAAAATAGCATTTTTATCTTTGCTGAATTGCGTTTGCAATTTGCTTCCAAACTCTGTTTTCTACGATTTGTCAAACATTTATTGTTTTCCAACAACATGACGTCATCAAAACGTCATTATTTCCAAACGTCTCTAGTAATTTCAACGAATTTATACAGCATACGTATAATTGTGGTAAACTTAGCTGCTGCAAATTTAAGCAAGCTGCACCGTATGTATAACAAGTTATGCAAGGAAAACCTCAGGGGGGTCGTCTCATTCTCTTTAAAAATAGGAATCTCGGAGTTCCAAAATTTTGGGTTTTTTACCCCTAAATAATAATAAAAAAATGTTTGGAAAAATCCCAACAAAATCAGAATTTTCAAGATTTGAGAAAAACCGGAATATAGTGAGATAACTGAGTATGGACAATATACATACCAAATTTCAAAGCAATATCTTCATTTTTGATTGAGTGATGGCTCCCTAACTGATGACGTTATTTTTTAATAACTTTTTTTGACTTTTTGACAACATACGAACAAATAATCACCTTTTCTGTATTTCTGAGCCCAAACTGGTCTAGGAACATGCCCTTTTATTTGCATTTATCCATTTCTAATTTTGAGGTTTTCTGAAGAGCAAAAATCGCTGTTCTAAACGTGGTAAATACGAGTTCATTCACTTGGACCTGGAAGGTCACCCGTTGACCTGAAACCTAAAAATCGCATACTGATAGATTCTTCTCATGACAGGCAACATGCTGGTTCTTACTGCATTGCTCTAAGTTGCTTGGTTTGGAAGTTAACAGCGTTAGCCCCCCCCCCCCCCCCCGTAGGGCGAAGGTGAAAAAGCTCCCGTAGGGCGAGGGTTAAAAATGATTTTTTCTTCTCCTGTGTTGACCAGATA